>CM062808.1:562449573-562507894 GCA_031772625.1 Pinus tabuliformis | reverse complement strand
TTTATTGTCACTACCTCCCCATGTCAAGACTAGGTAATTTGCGCGCCTGCTTCCTTCCTTGGATGTGGTAGCCTTTTCTTAGGCTCCCTCTCCGGAATCGAACCCTAATTCTCTGTCACCCTTCACCACCATGGTAGGCCTCTATCCTACCATCGAAAGTTGATAGGGGTAGCAATTTGAATGAAGCATCGCCGCACAAGGGCTGTGCGATCGTCGAGTTATCATGATTCATCGGAGAAGCGGGCAACCCGCGCGGCCTTCCTTTTATCTAAAAAATGCATCCCTTCCAAAGAGTCGGGACCTGGTGCACGTATTAGCTCTAGAATTACTACGGTTATCCGGAGTAGTATGGTACATCAAAAAACTATAACTGATTTAATGAGCCATCCGCAGTTTCACAGTCTGAATTAGTTCATACTTAGACATGCATGGCTTAATCTTTGAGACAGCATATGATACTGGCAGGATCAACCAGTAGCACCCTCCACTTCAAAGGGCATTCCGGGTGTGCTTCTTACCGAGAGCCAACCTGAACACCATCAAGTCAAAGAGACGTCAAAATATCATGTAAAACTTTTTTGCCTTGCACCTCTTGCATCCCAAGGAAGCACACGCAACATGCCAAGGACATGGCAAAAAATGGGCAGACCTACCGAGCCACAACGCACCAATGCCACCCCCCGCCCCGCACCGATGCCACCTAGGAGTCCATTGGGACAGCAGCAACAGTGGACCTCGATCGGATGATCGCCTACGGCAGCCTCGACACAGAGGCAAGGGAAGGAAATCATACAAGACAAACTGAGCCCGCAACCTCCCTAAGAAATGCCCCCCCAACCCACCCCTCCCCTCCCCGCGCAGGGGCCACCTAGGAGTCCACCCGGGCAGCAGCAACAACGATGGACCTCGATCGCATGATCGCCTGCGGCAGCCTCAATGCAAAGAGGAAACGGAAGGAAACAAAACAAGACCAACAGAGCCCACAACATCTCTTAGAAATGCCCCCGACCCTCCACACCACACACCGAGGCCACCTAGGAGTCCACCCGCACCAGCTGACGGTGGACTCGATCACTTGACCGCCTGCAGCAACCACGATGCGAAGGCAAAGGAAGGAAGAAAATGCAAATCAAGAGGGTCGCTACACAATACAAGGACACATATCCAAACAGGAGGAGGGATCGGGCAGCTCCCCACCCCACACACCCTACGTACAGGCAACCTAGGGGATTTCCCACAGCTTTACGACCGGACGATGAATAATTTTCCCCTACGGCCACCTCCACGCAAAGGAGGGAGGTCGAAGCGTTCACCTCGAAATCTTCTTCCAAATAGCCCCCACCATCGATGAATATAGTAGCAAGCCTCCTCCCCATTGGACCACGAGCGCATACACAATTGAAAACAACAAGTGCCCCAACCCTCCCCGCAGAGAGGCCACCTAGGAGTCCACCCGGGCAGCAGCAACGATGGAACTCAATCGCATGATCACCTGCGGCAGCCTCAATGCAAAGGAAACGGAAGGAAACAAAACAACAAGACAACTGAGCCACAACCTCTCTTAGAAATGCCCCCCGACCCTCCACGCCACGCACCGAGGCCACTAGGTGGTACACCCGCGGCAGCTGACGGTGGACCTCGATCACTTGACCGCTGCGGCAACCACGATGCGAAGGTAAAGGAAGGAAGCAAATGCAAATCAAGAGGGTCGCTACACAATACAAGGACACATATCCGAATAGGGAGGAGGGATCGGGCAGCCCAGCACCCAAGCACCCTACGTATAGGCAACTAGGGGATTTCCACAACTTTACTGACCGGACGATGAATAATTTTCCCCTAAAGCCACCTCAACGCAAAGGAGGGAGGTCGAAGCGTTCCACGTCGAAATCCTTCTTCCAAATAAGAAAAACCGAGCCCACAAACCTCTTCTCAGAAATGCCCCCCAACCCTCCACGCCACGCACCGAAGCCACCTAGGAGTCCACCCGCGCCAGCTGACGGTGAAACTTGATCACTTGACCGCTGCGACAACCACGATGCGAAGGCAAAGGAAGGAAGCAAATGCAAATCAAGAGGGAGGGTCTCCACACAATACAAGGACACATATCCAAACAGGAGGAGGGATCGGGCAGCCCTGCACCCACGCACCCTACGTACAGGCAACCTAGGAGATTTCCCACAGCTTTACCGACCGGAGATGAATAATTTTCCCCTACGGCCACCTCCACACAAAGGAGGGAGGTCGAAGCATTCCACCTCGAAATCCTTCTTCCTTAAAGACCGACCGAGCCACAACCTTTTCTCAGAAATGCCCCCCCAACCCTCCACGCCACGCACCGAGGCCCTAGGAGTCCACCCGCACCAGCTGACGGTGGACCTCGATCACTTGACCGCCTGCGGCAACCACGATGTGAAGGAAAAGGAAGGAAGCAATGCAAATCAAGAGGAGGGTCGCCACACAATACAAGGACACATATCCAAACAGGAGGAGGGATCGGGCAGCCCGCACCCCACGCACCCTACGTACAGGAAACCTAGGAGATTTCCCATAGCTTTACCACCGGACGATGAATAATTTTCCCCTACGGCCAGCTCCATGCAAAGGAGGAGGTCGAAGCGTTCCACCTCGAAATCCTTCTTTGAAATAAGACCAACCGAGCCCACAACCTCTTCTCATAAATGCCCCCGACCCTCCACGCCACGCACCAAGGCCACCTAGGAGTCCACCCGCGCCAGATGACGGTGGACCTCGATCACTTGACCGCCTGCGACAACCACGATGCGAAGGCAAAGGAAGGAAGCAAATGCAAATCAAGAGGGTCGCTACATAATACAAGGACACATATCTAAACAGGAGGAGGGATCGGGCAGCTCCGCACCCCACGCACCCTACGTACAGGCAACCTAGGAGATTTCCCATAGCTTTACCGACCAGATGATGAATAAATTTCCCCTACGGCCACCTCCACGCAAAGGAGGGAGGTCGAAGCGTTCCACCTTGAAATCCTTCTTCCAAATATCCCCACCATCGATGACTATAGTAGTAGCAAGCCTCCTCCCCATTGGACCACAAGCGCATACACAATTGAAACAACAAATGCCCATAAACGTTGTGACTTAACATTTCCAGCCGCAAAAGCCTGCCACGCAGGCAAGATGGAAGGGAAAAGCCAACCCCTCGATCAAACATATGGGCCAACACATCTATCAAAACCTCAAAGCCAACGCAACCACGAACGATGTGCACTTTGAAAGGAATGCTAAACCTTGACTTTACAACAAGGAGAACAGCACCTCACATCGCCCGATGGAAAAAGCAAGCAAGAGGGAGGGTAGCTGGTTTACAACCAAAACCCTTCCACGTCCCTCTTAATGTATGCATCTCAACCGACAATGCCAACACGGAAAGAGTACAAGCACAAGACACCAACACCATAAACTGCCAAACAATGAAGAGGCTAGCCATCACAAGGAGCCATAGCACAACACCCATCAACTCCCCAAAACTTGGAGCAGAAGGGGAATTGTTCACATATGCATCCAAGGACAAGCATGGCCAACATTACCGCTCATGCGCTACCGAGTGGGTATGGAGAGAAGATGAAAATCAGACACCCTACAAACGACCCAAGGCCAAAGCCTTTGTTACCATCATTGCCTGTTCCACTAATGTTTACGTTCTCCCTTACTCTTATTCTATTATTGGGTCATCAACTGATTCTCAACCCCGAAAGGATGTTTAGCAAAGTGGTGATTATGGACAAATGGGAAATAAGCGGGGTCATTTGCATGGCCTACAAGCTCTCTTCTCTTGTGGACCTTAACCTGTCACTCTTGCCTCTGGTTCATTTCACTGCTCCCTGCTTGTGTGTTTGTGGCTTTTTGGGGAATCCTAATCGAGCTCCTTCCTCATCCAACTCCTCATCCAGCTCCTCATTTATCAACTCGATCAAATAAATCAGTGCCCCACCCTGCTCGCTTTCCCTGCAAGGGCGCTTGAGGAAAACCCGAAAAACCAACTCAATTACCACCCACCTTTCACACGAAAAGCAAAACCCTCCACACCAAATAGGGAGGAGGTGAACAATATACGAGGAGCCAATTTCAATGGAGCCACAAATGGCTGCCCAACCCAATGAAATTTCTCTATTCGCAACAACCGACGAGCACGATAGCGACATAGGCAACGACTGAGTTTTGGGACTTCCATCTGGGACCCGCAACAACGGGGATGAGCATGGCCCACATTACCGCTCATGTGCTACCGAGCGGGGATGGAGTGAAGACGAAAACCAGCCGCCCTTCAAATGACCCAAGGCCATCATTCAGGCAAACCCGAAAACACAACTCGATCACCAACCCACCTTTCACACGGAAAGAAAACCTACCGCTGGTATCATGGGAAGGGGCATGAGGGGACCAGGACGAGCCAGGGAGCCACAAAAAGAAAGCCCATACAGCTCCAAGAACTTGGAGAGCGGAAGGGGAATTGTTCACATATGCCTCCCGGGCCGAGCCTGGCCAACATTACCGCTCATGTGCTACCGAGTGTGGATGGAGTGAAGACGAAAATCGGCCGCCCTACAAACGACCCAAGGCCATCGTTCAAGCAAACCCGAAAATACAACTCGATCACCAACCACCTTTCACACGGAAATAAAACCTATCGCTGGTATCATCTGGAGGGGCACGCGGGGACCAGGACAAGCCAAGGAGCCACACAACAACAGCCCATATAGCTCTAAGAACTTGGAGAGCGGAAGGGAATTGTTCACATATGCCTCCCAGGCCGAGCCTGGCCAACATCACCACTCATGCGCTACCGAGTGGGGATGGAGAGAAGATGAAAATCACCCGCCTACAAATGACCCAAGGCCATCGTTCAAGCAAACCCAAAAACACAACTCGATTACCAACCCACCTTTCACACGGAAAGAAAACCTGTCGCTGGTATCATCTGGAGGGGAACGCGGGACCAAGACGAGCCATGGAGCCACACCACAACAGCCCAAACAGCTCCAAGAACTTGGAGAGCGGAAGGGGGAATTGTTCACATATGCCTCCCAGGCCGAGCGTGGCCAGCATTACCGCTCATGTGCTACCGAGTGGGGATGGAGAGAAGATGAAAATCGGCGGCCCTACAAATGACCCAAGGCCATCATTCAGGCAAACGCGAAAACACAACTCAATTACCAACCCACCTTTCACAAGGAAAGGAAACTTGACGCTGGTATCATCTGGAGGGGCACGCGGGACCCAAGACGAGCCAGGGAGCCACACCACAACAGCCCATACAGCTCCAAGAATTTGGAGAGCAGAAGGGGAATTGTTCACATATGCCTCCCAGGCCGAGCCTGGCCAACATTACCGCTCATGTGCTACGAGTGGGGATGGAGAGAAGATGAAAATCGCCCGCCCTACAAACGACCCAAGGCCATCGTTCAGGCAAACGCAAACACACAACTCAATTACCAACCCACCTTTCACACGGAAAAGAAACCTGTCGCTGGCATCATTGAAGGGGTACGTGGGGACCAAGACGAGCCAGGGAGCCACACAACAATAGCCCATACAGCTCCAAGAACTTGGAGTGTGAAAGGGGAATTGTTCACATATGCCTCCCAGGCCGGGCCTTGCCAACATTACGCTCATGCGCTACCGAGTGGGGATGGCGAGAAGATGAAAATCGCCCGCCCTACAAACGACCCAAGGCCATCGTTCAGGCAAACGCGAAAACACAACTCAATTACCAACCCACCTTTCACACGGAAAGGGAAACCTGTCGCTGGTATCATCTGAAGGGGCACGTGGGGACCAAGACGAGCCAGGGAGCCACACAACAACAGCCCATACAGCTCCAAGAACTTGGAGAGCGGAAGGGGAATTGTTCACATATGCCTCCCAGGCCGAGCCTGGCCAAAATTACAGCTCATGCGCTACCGAGTGGGGATGGAGAGAAGATGAAAATCGCCCGCCCTACAAACGACCCAAGGCCATCGTTCAGGAAAACACGAAAATACAACTCAATTACCAACCCACCTTTCACACGAAAAGGAAACCTGTCGCTGGTATCATCTGAAGGGGCACGCAGGGACCAAGACGAGCCAGGGAGCCACACAACAACATCCCATATAGCTCCAAGAACTTGGAGAGCGGAAGGGGAATTGTTCACATATGCCTCCCGGCTGAACCTGGCCAAAATTACAGCTCATGCGCTACCGAGTGGGGATGGAGAGAAGATGAAAATCGCCCGCCCTACAAACGACCCAAGGCCATCGTTCAGGCAAACGTGAAAACACAACTCAATTACCAACCCACCTTTCACACGGAAAGGAAACCTGTCGCTGGTATCATCTGAAGGGGCACGCGGGGACCAAGACGAGCCAAGGAGCCACACCACAATAGCCCATACAGCTCCAAGAACTTGGAGAGCGGAAGGGGAATTGTTCACATATGCCTCCCAAGCCGAGCCTGGCCAACATTACTGCTCATGCGCTACCGAGTGGGGATGAGAGAGAAGATGAAAATCGCCCACCCTACAAATGACCCAGGCCATCGTTCAGGCAAACACAAAAACACAACTCAATTACCAATCCACCTTTCACACGGAAAGGAAACCTGTCGCTGCTGGTACCATCTGAAGGGGCACACTAGGACCAAGACGAGCCAGGGAGCCACACCACAACAACCCATACAGCTCCAAGAACTTGGAGAGTGGAAGGGAAATTGTTCACATATGCCTCCCAGGCCGAGCCTGGCCAAAATTACCGCTCATTCGCTACCGAGTGGAGATGGAGAGAAGATGAAAATCAGCCGCCCAACAAACGACCCAAGGCCATCGTTCAGGCAAAAACGAAAACACAACTCAATTACCAACCCACCTTTCACACGGAAAGAAAACTTGTCGCTCGGATCATCTGGAATTTGAATGGGCCCCCGCATGACCGAAACAAAGCAGCAAGGGAGAGCTAGGCAAAGGAGCAGCAAGAACATGCACAAAGCCAACCTCGGGTCACAACTTAGCATTTTTCATACGGGCTCGTTGGCCCATGTGCACCCTCGCCCGAACGAATTCGCATGGGCGCCCAAATGATCGAAACGAAGCCACAAGGGAGATCTCGGCAAACGAGCTGCACGAACGTGCACAAAGCCAACCTCGGGTCACAACTTAGCATTTTTGATACGGGCTCGTTCGCCCGGGCACGCCCTCGCCCGAATGACCCGCCTGAACGAGTTCACACGGGCACCCTCAAACGACCCGCCCGAACGATTTTGCATGGGCGCCCGAACGACCGAAACGAAGCGACAAGGGAGAGCCGGGAAAATGAGCTACACGAACGTGCACAAAGCCAACCTCGGGTCACAACTTAGCATTTTTTATATGGGCTCGTTCGCCCAGGCGCGCCCTCGCCCGAACGACCCACCCGAACGAGTTCACACGGGCGCCCTCAAACGACCCGCCCGAACGACCGAAATGAAGCGACAAGGGAGAGCCGGGCAAACGAGCTGCACGAACGTGCACAAAGCCAACCTCAGGTCACAACTTAGCATTTTTGATACACCCTCGTTCGCCTAGGCGCGCCCTCACTTGAACGACCCGCCCGAACTAGTTCACACTGGCGCCCTCAAATGACCCGCTCGAACGACCGAAACGAAGCGACAAGGGAGAGCCGGGAAAACGAGCTGCACGAACGTGCACAAAGCCAACCACAGGTCACAACTTAGCATTTTTTATACGGGCGCACCCTCACCCGAACGACCCGCATGAACGAGTTCACGTGGGCGCCCTCAAACGACCCCCCGAACGACCGAAACGAAGCGACAAGGGAGAGCCGGGAAAACGAGCTGCACGAACCTGCAAAAAGCCAACCTCGGGTCACAACTTAGCATTTTTGATACGGGCTCATTTGCCCGGGCGCGCCCTCGCCTGAACCACCGCCCCAAACGAGTTCAAGCGGGCGCCCTCAAATGACCCGCCCGAACGACCCAAACGAAGCGACAAGGGAGAGCCGGGCAAACGAGCTGCACGAACGTGCACAAAGCCAACCTCGGGTCACAAATTAGCATTTTTGATATGGGCTCATTCGCCCGGGCGCGCCCTCGCCCGAACGACCCGCCTGAACGAGTTCAAACGACACCCTCAAACGACCCCCCGAACGATTTCGCATGGGCGCCCAACGACTGAAACGAAGCGACAAGGAAGAGCCAGGCAAACGAGCAGCACGAACGTGCACAAAGCCAACCTCGGGTCACAACTTAGCATTTTTGATACGGGCTCGTTCGCCCGGGCACACCCTCGCCCAAATGACCCGCCCGAACAAGTTCACACGGGCGCCCTCAAACGACCCGCCCGAACGATTTTGCATGGGCGCCCGAACAACCGAAACGAACCGACAGGGGAGAGTCGGGCAAACGAGCTACACGAATGTGCATAAAAGCCAACCTCGGGTCAGAACTTAGCATTTTTGATACGGCCTCGTTTGCTCGGGCACGCCCTCGCCCGAACGAGTTCACACAGGCGCCCACAAAACGACCGCCCGAACGATTTTGCATGGGCGCCCGAACGACCGAAACGAACCGATAAGGGAGAGCCGGGCAAATGAGCTGCACGAACGTGCACAAAGCCAACCTCGGGTCACAACTTAGCATTTTTCATACGGTCCTCGCCCGAACGAGCTCACACGGGCGCTCTCAAACGACACCACCCGAACGAGTTCACATGGGCGCCCTCAAACGACCGCTCGAACGATTTTGCATGGGCGCCCGAATGACCGAAACGAACCGACAAGGGAGAGCCGGGCAAACGAGCTGCACGAACGTGAACAAAGCCAACCTCGGGTCACAACTTAGCATTTTTGATACGACCCTCGCCCGAACGACCCGCCAAAACGAGTTCACATGGGCGCCCTCAAACGACCCGCCCGAACGAGTTCACACGGGCACCCTCAAACGATCCACCCGAACGACCCGCCCGAACGACCCACCCGAATGACCCGCCCGAACGACCCACCCGAACGACCCGCCCGAACGAGTTCACAACGGACGCCCTCAAACGACCCGCCCGAACAATTTTTCATGGGCGCCCGAACGAGTTCACACGGACGCCCTCAAACGACCCGCCCGAACAATTTTTCATGGGCACCCGAATGACAGAAACGAACCGACAAGGGAGACCCGGGCAAACGAGCTGTACGAACGTGCACAAAGCCAACCTCGGGTCACAACTTAGCATTTTTGATACGGCCCTCGCCCGAACGACCCGCCGAATGAGCTCACACGGGCGCCCTCAAATGATCTGCCCGAACGAGCTCACACAGGCGCCCTTAAACGACCCGCCCGAACGACCCACCCGAACGGCCCGCCCGAATGAGTTCACACGGGCACCCTCAAACGACCCGCCCGAACGATTTTTCATGGGAGCCAACTACCGAAACGAACCGACAAGGGAGAGCCGGGCAAACGAGTTGCACGAAGGTGCACAAAGCCAACCTCGGGTCATAACTTAGCATTTTTGATATGGCCCTCGCCCGAACGACCCGCCCAAACGAGCTCACACGGGCGCCCTCAAACGACCCGCCCGAACGAGTTCACACGGGTGCCCTCAAACGACCCACCCGAACGATTTTGCATGGGCGCACGAACAACTGAAACGAACCGACAAGAGAGAGCCAGGCAAACGAGCTGCATGAAGGTGCACAAAGCCAACCTCGTGTCACAACTTAGCATTTTTGATACGGCCCTCGCCCGAACGACCCACCGAACGAGTTCACACGGGCACCCTCAAACGACCCGCCCGAACGAGTTCACATGGGCGCCCTCAAACGACCCGCCCGAACGAGTTCACACGGGCGCCCTCAAACGACCCGCCCGAACGACCACCCGAACGACCCGCCGAACGACCCACCTGAACGACCCGCCCAAACGAGTTCACACGGGCGCCCTCAAACGACCCGCTTGAACGACCCACCCGAACGACCCGCCCCGACGAGTTCACATGGGCGCCCTCAAACGACCCGCCCGAACGAGTTCACACGGGCGCCCTCAAACGACCCACCCGAACGAGTTCACACGGGCGCCCTCAAACGACCGCCTGAACAATTTTTCATGGGCACCCGAACGACCGAAACGAACCAACAAGGGAGAGCCGGGCAAACGAGCTGCAAGAATGTGCACAAAGCCAACCTCGGGTCACAACTTAGCATTTTTGATACAGCCCTCGCCCGAACGACCCGCCCGAACGAGTTCACACGGGCGCCCTCAAACGACCTGCCCGAACGACCCTATCACGCCCCCAAGCCTACGGTAGTCTTTCAACCGTGCCGGCGAGGTGCGGCACCACCGAACGCTTTCTTTTTAATAATACTCACGTTTATGGACTACGCCTACTTCAACATAAACTTAGTTAACTTGTGTTCTTATAACCAAATAAATGTTTTCTTTTATACTTCATCAAAGAACATTCTCATTCATCAATCATCAACAATAAACCGAGAACAATACACAATATGAAGGGAGGGGCAACTCCGCGAACAGTCTACCCAATAATAATATTATATCAGAATATCAGATTTTACAACAAGTGTGTCTTGGGCCGAACCAAGTCTCACACTTAATCAATTTTTACAAAGGTAGGCCACCTACCTTTTACAATAGTCTTCTGCACCTCTTGCACAAAGGATGGTGCTCACCCGAGCCACCTAAAATCCTCTGCCAAGTCCTACACCAAAAACCGTACCTTAGAATCCAAATCCGCACTCACAACCAAACATTCATACCTCAACCTTCAAGTCCCTTCCTCCTCGTACTTGGATTAGACTACGCATGAGGTATGCGTATCTACCTCCAAAACATGCGAAGTACTTTACCCCTTTAAGCATATGAAAGAAGTGCGAAGTTACTTGCCTTAATGAGCTCTCATGCTCATGTATATATACACATCACACCTTAGCATATAATCTTTGGGCCGACATGTTAATAATATCATAAGCCCTCACGTTATATTCTTTAAGGTGTTTGACTTTATTATATTTTATTCTCCACATATATATAAACTCCATTATACGTATGTGCTCCATTATTCTTTTGTCGTATGTTCACATATTATATTATATTTTATTCACATATAATATGTATATAATATAATATGTTCATATATAATATGTTCATATTATATAATATGCATATAAACTCCCATATACGCTCAAGTGTACTAACACTTAGCCATTTTTGCACACGCTCCTTATCGTCGCATTTCGTCACATTTAATGCGTATGATCGTCGCACCAACGTTGCAGCTCGTCGCACTCCCGTTTGCCCGCGCACCTGTATGCCCGCCCGCGCCCTTGTGCACGATCACACGCCCGACGCCCGTCACACCGCAGCTCGGAGGCCTTACAGACCCACCCGAACGACCCGCCCGAACGAGTTCACACGGGCGCCCTCAAATGACCCGCCCAAACGACCGAAACGAACCGACAAGGGAGAGCCGGGCAAACGAGCTGCACGAACGTGCACAAAGCCAACCTCGGGTCACAACTTAGCATTTCTGATACGGCCCTCGCCCGAACGACCCGCCCGAACGAGTTCACACAGGCGCCCTCAAACGACCGCCCGAACGACCACCCGAACGACCCCCGCCTGAACGAGTTCACACGGGCGCCCTCAAACGACCCGCCCGAACGATTTTTCATGGGCGCCCGAACGACCGAAACGAACCGACAAGGGAGAGCCGGGCAAACGAGCTGCACGAACGTGCACAAAGCCAACCTCAGGTCACAACTTAGCATTTTTGATACGGCGCTCGCCCGAACAACCCGCCCGAACGATTTCACACGGGTGCCCTCAAACGACCCGCCGAACGATTTTTCATGGGCGCCCGAACGATCGAAACGAACCGACAAGGGAGAGCGGGCAAACGAGCTGCACGAACATGCACAAAGCCAACCTTGGGTCACAACTTAGCATTTTTGATACGGCCCTCGCCCGAACGAGCTCACACGGGCGCCTCAAACGACCGCCCGAACGACCCACCCGAACGACCCGCCGAACGAGCTCACACGGGCGCCCTCAAACGACCCGCCCGAACGACCCACCCGAACGACCCGCCCCGTAACGCCCTAGCGACTCGGGCAAGAGCGCGACCAGGCAAACACCCTTCACATGGCGGTTGGACAACGGGATGACCCGCGAGCGACCCGTGCACGATGGGCGGGCGACCTGTGCGCGGTGAACCGACAAATACATATGGCGAGCTGAGGTTGGGCGCAAACACCCGACGAACTGCGGGCGAGCTGCGGTGAGTTGGTACGCGGGTGCGGTCACCCGACCCGGTGAACAGGCACGGCGGTTGAGGTTCGGGCGCGACGAACTGAAGAACAGTGCGATAGGCGGAAGGGCGACCCGTGGGCGACCCACGCCCGATGGGTGGGCGACCCGCACCCGATGGGGGGTGACCCATGGCGACCCGCGCCCGATGGGCGGACGACGGGGGTGACAGACATGGAGATAGCATTATGTGGTGGACACCGGTATTGTTCGACGAAGGCACGGACGATTCAGCAGCAGATGACGAGTGCGAAGGGAAGGCGACCGGGCGGGCGCCCCTCCACATGACGGGCGGACAGTACGACAACAACGGGTGGACAGTGCGACAACAACTGGGCGGCGTGCGACATGGGCGAATAGCAATGCGACGTTAAGGCGAGATGGCTGCAACGTTATGGGCACACATATATGACACTTAACAAAATATGCGATGGAGTGTTGCGAGTTTATTTTGGGCGTAGGGAGGCCTTGCCCTTGGGCAAAGGGCCGACCTACCAAATAATAATGCAAGGGCTCCAACATGTTTTTGGGGGTTGGCTTGAGAGCTGACACCCTGTTACACTAAAAAATGTCACCATGGCTATTTACAGTTGGTATGGCTCTATCAACAGTCATACTACCCTCTTAAGCAAGTCTTATGCCTCTGCTATTCATGTCAAACTCCAAGAAAGAGAGAAAGTCTTTATAAATATGTTTATCTCTGGGTACGCAGGTTCTCTCAAACCTTGCCTGCGGGTACGCACCTATTGTTCATAAGGTCTGCGTCCAAGGACGCTCTGTATCTAAAGGGGCAGGTGCGTCCCTCTGAAAAGGTTAAAATGCGCAAGTTTTATCTTCAAAAACTTACTTGTGGTCATTTCTAGAGCATTCTAGAAGGTTGTTTGACGTGTATTGAGCGCCTCCAGATGGTTCATGCACTCCTACCAAAGAGGAACTTATCCCATCAATAAGGGAGTGATCCCATCCAAAGAGGGGACTATCCCATTGATGGTGGACCTGATTAACTTCCTCTTGAGCACTATAAATACAGGCATTGGGCCAGAAGGAGGGAGGTTGAAAGCTATACATTTCTAAGGGTAAATGCTGCAGGAATTAGGACTCCCATTTAGAAGCTTGTGAGGAGAGATTGCCATCTTTACTTGTTCTATTTGGAAGTGGGTGAGCTTTGTCAAAGTAGAGGAAGACTCTTGTGGACCCTGGAAGGAGCTTGCACAACACCAAGGCTCAGGTTGTAATGGTTCCTTTTGATTACCTTTAATGCAAATTGGTCCATTCTTCTCAATAACTTGTTGTTTATGGGTTATTTCATGTACTCCTTGGTCTATATGTTGAATATGCTTTGTTTTATGTTATAATCAGGTGCTATTTAATTGTTTGACTGTTGGTGATTGCAGGTTTTGGAGAAAAGGAGGAGCTCATCCAGATCAACAAAGCTTGGACTTCTACAACAGCGTTTGGACAAAGGTAAGAACGAAACACTTGATTTCTCATATCATAATGTATGTTTAGAGAAGGATAGATCCAGTTTGTTTTGTTTGTCATTAGAATGTCTTAGACTTCTAGGAAGGTCGGTTGTGTCCGCACTCTTGACTGATTCCGTGTGACAAATTGGCGACTCCGCTGGGGATAGATTCCATTGATGAGAAGAGTCTTTTCTTTTGTGTGAACTTTGCTTTGAGAAAATTGGTTTATTTTTCTGGTTTTGGCTCTGTGACTTTGTCTCTGGGTGGGTTAGCTTAGGATTAGTTTTATTTTGGGTTTTCTTGAGTTTTTCAGTAGGACGCACCCTCTGAGTGTTGCACAGTGCGTCCCTGGACGCACTTTTGCTGTGTGCACAGAGCGGGCCCGCACCTGTGCTAACGGGTTGCCTGCGTCCCCTGCCAAAATTTGAGAAAATTCCACTTTTTGCCTTTTTTGCTCTTAGATTTTGTTTTTTCTTAGTTTTTTCTGCCCAGATTCATTAGTCCCTTGCCCAGAATCTTCACCTGAACTTGTTTCGATAGCATTGAGTGTTTTAGTGGATTTCATCGAAGTGTAAGCCCTAGGGTTTGATTTTTGAGTAGGTCTTGTAGTGACTTTAGCGGTAGGAGTTGTCAAGCCTTAGATCTCTCTGGTTTTGTCAACATTCTAAGAAGTCAGACCTGTCATAAAGTCTACCTGTGAGAGCAACTTACCATCGAGTTGTCTTTTGGGCCAATTTCGAAGTGCTTGTTGTTTAAGTCTTGAATTCCATTTTACGAAAAGAACAAAAAGATTTGAGTTTTGTTTTGACTAGTCTTTTGATTCTGCATTAGCTGGTCCTTGATTTGATTTTGATCAAGTAAAACAACCTAGAATCATCTTTGTGAGCTTTTGCCTTGTTAGGTTTGCTTAGAGTAATCTCTCTTTTGATTTGCTTGTGAGTCAAGTTTTCATAGTTTTGTAGCTTTTGAGATTGTTTTTTGTTAAAGGTAGGTTTACATGCTTTATTAAAAAGAGAAAATACAAAAACATCTCCTTTGAAAAGTTTTGTTTCAAGTAGCTTTGAAAGTTTTGAAAGAAAAAGAGTTTTTCGTGCAAGTAAAGAGTGGTTATGTTTGTGTGCTTGAAAAGAAAAAGAGAATTGTTTCTTTGATTGTCTTTTCTAAGAAAGTTGTTTTCTCTAAAAATTGCATTCTCTCAACTCTCTTAGTTAAGAATTTCATTGAAAAAGCAAAGTAGCATAAATCATCTTAGGTGCATCTTTGTAGTGGTTGGAGTCGAGTCTACACACCATTGGTTTCACTTCCATTACCTTGTGACTTTAAAGAACAACCATAAAAGTAACGCTTAAAGTAAAATTGAAATAGTAACTTTTATTTACTAGGGCTCTGAAGCACCAATTTAGATCAGGCTAGTGTCTTGGAGTAGGTGAGTAATTAACTCTCCAAGACAACAAAACCAAACAAGTAGCTTATCTTGTGATAGAATAAATCCAATTGTCTCACTTGTACTCTGGGAAAGCTCCTCTTAAAGGAGAAGCACGAGCTCGTGTCCGAACCAGTGAGGGGATCATTCCCCCCTCGTTGGGAATGACGCCAGACACGCACGTATTACAAACGGTAAACCTCGGATTAACCATTGTCGAGGAGCCAGGGGTCACTTGTCGGTAAACCTTGGATTATTGTCAAGGAGCCGGCAAGGGGATTGAGCTTGCTACTCTGCCCTTGCGTGCTGTCGGAGTTTAGATTGTTCCCCCAGGTGCATTTGTTGCGGTTGGTAACCTTAGTGGCCATTATCTTTAGGATTCTACCGAGGTGACGGTGGAGGGAAGGTCCCACTGTACCTGGAGCAGACGTCGGCTATACTCACTTGGATTTTCTGGGGGGTTCACTTCACTCGAGACGGTTAAAGTGGAGGAACTTGGTCCAGTCTATTCATTAAGCAGGTTGTCGGCGTAACTGTTCCACCCGCCATTTCTGTACTGAATCCAGCGAGGTTGGGCTTCATCACCAACTAGCGCTTTTGGTCTGGAAGAATACTGTTTGTGTTTGGTTTGACGCCCTAGATTCTTTAGGCGTGTGATTCAAATTTGTTTGGTTCTTTAGAGACTTTAGGTGGTTTGATTTGAAATTTTATTTTGTTTTCGTGTGTAGTAGTTAAAAGTTTTTAGCTGTGGCGGAATTACCGAGACAGTCCCGTAGATTCGGGGCCAGTCTCCTGAAGTTGTTTCTGTGGCCGAATTGTTGAGAAGATCCCGTAAACTTAGGGGTGAACCTCCTCAAGATGAGTCCAGTCATCTAGAAGGTTTAAAGGTCCTTGTAACTCCTCCTAGTGGCAGTAGAGTAGGTTCACCTGAAGAAGGAGAATCTTCCTTGGTAGTCCATCCAGATTACCAAATTTTAGAGACAGGTTATAATCCCGAAGCTGTTACAGTTTCTGAGCTTGTTGGTAGTTTTTCGTCTGCTAGTGATACAGGGGAAGAACCAGAAATATCCGAACCTGTTACTCCAACTCCTAGTGTTCCTGATTCACCGAGAATAGAAAGAATTATCACCGAAAATCTTCCTGTTGGTTTGATTGCTATTGAAGAACTTGTTCCAGAGGAAGAAATAGGCGTCTATGATCCTGAAGATCAAATTACCCTTGATCTAAGGGAGCGTGAATCTATCTTTTACAGTCCTCCTAGAAGTACTACTTGGTACCTTTCGTTAACCAATTATTTAGACAACTTTGGGCTAGGTTTTTCCACACCTCGTACTCCTTTTCCACCTGGAGGTATTCATACTCCTGTAAATATGTCTGGTCAGTCATCTGTGTTTACACAAAGTCCTGAATCTTTTTTACATGGCGGTCCTTCTGTTCCTACTGGGTATCAATCTCTTTCTGGTACCTTTGCGGGAGCGTCTCCTCAACCCGTTGATCATGGGTTATTAGTTGGAAACAGTGGTAATGTACCATTGGGTGTAGGAGACATTTACATGATGTCAGGTTCAGTTCCCGTTACCCAACCTCAAGGTGGCCAATTACCGCCTGGGGGGCAGCCTCCGTTAATGCCTGGGGGGCAACCTCAAGGTACTTCATTCGTGTCTGGGGGGCAACCTCAAGGTCAGTACGCTCCTATGGGGCAATACATACCTCAAGGTCAACCCCAGCCTCAATATGTACCCCAAGGTCAACCTCAGTATCAATATCAACCTCAAGGATGGCAACCTCAAGGATGGCAACCCCAAGGGTATCAACCCCAAGGGTATCAACCTCAAGGATACCAACCTCAAGGTCAAGGTCAACCCCAGTACCCGTATTTACCTCAAGGTTATCAACCTCAAGGTCAATACTCAGGTCAAGGTTATCAACCACCTCAAGGTCAATCATATGGTCAAGGTATGGGACTGCACCTTACAGTTATCAATCCTATCCTCAATCCGGCTATGGATCTCAGTACCCTCAACCTGTTATGGGTCAATACCCTGGAATGTTAGTGTGGGATCCGTCACAGGGTCAACAGATGTTGCAGCCAAGTATACAGTCGGTACCTCAAGCAGGACAACCTGTAGTTTCTGGTCCACCCAGCAACCGCAACCTGTCCAGTCAAGTGTTCAGACCTCTGTAACTTCGGTAGTTACTTAGCCGCCAATTGCACCTAGTACTCCATCTCAAACGGCTGCAGCAACTACCGCCACATCTACCATACTTACTTCTGGAGTATCGACGGCTCCGGTTTCTACTGTCTCTGTAACCACTCCTCAGACATCTGTACCATTGTCTGGATCTACGATTCAAACCACAGTCCAGATGCCTGTAGGCCAACCTGGTATAAGTATGGTTGTTACTACTCAACCTCAATTTGTTCAACCTCCGTACCAGGGACAGTATCAACCTGGGCAAGCTGTCCAACAACCGGTTTACCAGTATCAACCGTATCCTGGGTACACTTATCAACAACCTCAGCAACCCCAGTACGGTCCGGTTAATCTTGGTTTTCCAGGAGGATATAATATCCCAAATGCGACTCCTGTTCCTAGTTATCCTGGATATCCTCCTCCTGGGGCCGGTATTGTGACCCAGAGTTTTAGAGATCCTAACCGGCAGTTACCGTTTATCGCAACTTTGGATTTACCAGACTTGACGCGCCTAACGAACGATCCAATTCAATATCTTCTGTTCTGGCCGCAATGCCAAATAAGTTGCCCAGCGATATACCCAAGTTCGAAGGTAAGTCTGGAGAGGATCCGTCCAATCACGTGATGACTTACCACCTCTGGTGTGCTTCAAATTCCATCTCGGATGATTCGATCCGCTTACGTCTTTTCCAGCGTACACTCATTGGTCTCGCGGCCAAGTGGTACATTGAGTTACCACGGGCCTCTTTTTACAATTTTAGCCAGTTAGCTACCTCGTTCTTAACTCACTTTCAGTTGTCGGTCAGATACGATAACGGTACGGAGTTATTAACTTCACTAAAACAATCAACCTCCACGTATATTTCAGATCACATTCATGAGTGGAGACGTCGAAGAAGGCTAGTGAAAGTTTTTATCCCGGACCAAATCTTAGCTGAATGGTTTGTTAAATCATTATTACCAAGGATTACTGAAGATGTAGCTAAGGCCGGAGTAGTTACTGAGGAGCAAGTCATTGCTCAGGCACAATACCTTGACTTAGTTTACACGCAGTCGGGTACATTACACGAGAAGATTCCGGATCTTCCAAAGTCGAATCAAATCGCTGCTGCTCCTTCGGGATCTCATGCCGCTGATGGTATGATTGGTATCGTGAATACAAAGAGCAAGAAGAAGTCTTCCAAGGCTTCAACTACTCCTATTATCACTTTGCCCGATTCCCCGACAGGAGAGTCTTCTCCTGAACTTACCGCCGATATTCACGCTGTAGAGTCATCTACGGCCAAATCAAAAAACGGTGGAAAGAAGAAAGGAAAGAAGAAGGCTAAAGCAGACAAGGCTCCGAAGGAGAAAACTGAAAAGTCGGAAACCAATGACGAAAAGCGCAAACCTCGATATCCTTGTCTTATTTGTGAAGAGGATCATTTTACGAGAGATTGCCCTCATCGGACCGAGGTAGTGAAAATAGTCAAAGGTTCTCCCACTCCTGCTGTGTTAAAAAATCCATTTCCGGAGCAGGAGAATAAGATGATAGGTTCTTCCTCGAATGCCAGTGAAGAACCCATTTTGATGATGTCTCATGTGAGGATTGCGACTCGATCGCAAGATTATGGTAGTAAGAATCCTGTTGATGGTAAGGAAGCAGAATCTTCTCACTCTAACCCATCAACCTCAGCTCCTGGTTCCGATCCACTACAGATCGAGAAACCTAACCCAGACTTAGTAATTAAACCGCCCGCCAAGGGTGTACTTCGAAGGTCTGCTTTCAATCCACATGCGAGAGCGGCCCAGAATTACAACATTGTTGAGGACTTAGCTGTTTCACCCTCAGCAATGTCGGCGTTAGAAGTGCTGCAATCATGCCCAGCACAACGAAAATTGCTTTTGTCGGCTATAGGAGCTGTTGATGTTCAGGATCCGAATCTAATGATCTTCGATCTAGAAAATAGTACACCACGACTCCCCCATCAAATGGCTTTCCAAATTCCAGTGATAGTCAAAAACAGGCCTATTCATCGAACTGTGATTGATGAGGGAGCTTCTACGTGTATTATGTCAATTCAATGTTGGAGATCCCTTGGTTCTCCTTCGTTGAACCAATCCCCCACCATCCTTAAGGCCTTTGATGGCCGTGGGTTCCGTCCGTTTGGTATTCTACAGGAATTGCCTATAGGGGTAGAAGGTAAAACCGTTAGTCTGGATGTGGAAGTGGTTGATGCCCCTCTAGACTACAACCTTCTTTTGGGTCGAAGTTGGTCATATGCTATGACAGCGGTCGTTTCATCGGTCTTCAGAGTAATTAAGTTTCCACATAACGGTAAGATCGTGACTATTGATCAGCTGACATACTTTTCATCCGACCCAGCCTCTTCAGAGAGTATCCAGCATGTCGGTAAGACGACAATCCCTTATAGGGACGTTGGTGTAGGTTTAGTTAAGGATTCCGGTTTACTGGGAACTTTTCCTCTCCCTCCACTCAGCGTAGAACCTTTGTTTGCAACAATTCATATGATTACATCAGAAAACATTGTTTATGATGATCCTTGGTATGTCCCATCTGACTCTGAGATAGACTCATTCGGTAATGCTATGCCCTTGAGTCCATATGAAATTGCTTATGAAGCTCTCATGTCTTTTACCGACTTTCATTCAACCGAGGTCGACCAAATGAATGTGGTCAGTGAAGAATCACTTTTCACCTCAACCTTAGAACGGATAGCGTTTCCCGAAGTCGTGTCATCTGACGAACAACTTCGCGAAATCCTAAGTGTAGACGATCTACCATGGGAAGATCTCCATCACAGATCTTCGTTTTTACCTAAGGATGATGCATTTGAAAATGATTTTTCATCTATCTTTACCGCTGAATATGTCAAAGACGCTCAGGATCCAACGAAACATTCTGATTCAGAGTTGAATTTAGGGAATATTTCTCGTACTATTCCCATTGATATTTCAGTGAAGCCTGGAATTGAGGAGAACATTCATATAGGTGCCGCATGTACAGAAGAAGAAATCCAAACTTACAAGGCCCTATTCCAAGAATTCCGCGATGTGTTTGCCTGGTCTTACGAGGAAATGCCGGGAATCGATCCTGCCATTGTTGTTCATGAAATCAAAACCTACCCGGATGCTAAACCCATCCGGCAACGGTATTCACCCTCGAAAAGCGGCTGCGATTAAAGCAGAAGTCGAAAAGCTGTTGAAAGCAGGTTTCATTTATCCGATCCCGTTAACGGATTGGGTATCGAATATTGTTCCGGTCAATAAAAAACAAGGAACAATAAGAATCTGTATCGATTATAGGGATATCAATCGAGCTTGTCCAAAAGACAACTATCCTACGCCTTATATCGATCAAATTATTGATGATTGTGCCGGAAGTGAAATGTTTTCCTTCATGGATGGTTTTTCGGGCTATAATCAAATCAATATTCTACCTGCCGACCAACCAAAAACGGCATTCATTTGTCCATGGGGGACGTTTGCTTATTGCAAATTACCTTTTGGGCTTAAGAATGCCGGGGCCACTTTTCAACGGGCAATGTCTTACGCATTTCACGACATCAAGCACATTGTGCAACCGTATCTCGATGATTTGCCTGCTCATTCTTTACGTCGAGCTGATCACCTTGACCACCTACGAGCAATCTTTATGAGGTGTAGGCATTATCGAATTCGGTTGAATCCCCACAAATGTGTTTTCTGTATAGAAACAGGTCGATTGCTGGGATTTGTTGTTTCAAAAGCCGGCATTCGCGTCGATCCCTCGAAAGTCGAGGCGATCATCAAATTGCCTCCTCCTTCGAGTTTGCGCCAACTCCAAAGTTTGCAGGGGAAAGCAAACTTTTTACGTCGATTCATCCCAAACTACGCCGAGGTCACTAAAGGTTTTACACGGTTGTTGAAACAGAACGTTCAATTCTTTTGGGACGAGATTGCCCAACAATCTTTTGATGCACTTAAACACGCGTTGACCCATGCACCGTTGTTGCATCCTCCCAACTACAACCAGGACTACTTCTTATACCTCGCAGCTTCGCATTCCACCATTGGAATGGTGTTAGTTCAAGAAGATGAATTCGGAGCGGAACATGTGATATATTATCTCAGTCGGACCTTAAATCCCACTGAGCTAAAATATTCGCATGTGGAGAAATTGGCCCTGGCAGCCGTTCAAGCTGTCCAGCGTTTTCGTCACTACATTCTTCTCCGTAAAACTACAGTTATTTCGGATTGCAACCCTATGATTTACATTTTGACAAAACAATTGCTAGGGGGCAAGTACTCTAAATGGATCGTTATCCTGCAAGAGTTCGACTTGGAGTTCGAGAAGTCCAAGTCTAAGAAATCCTTAGTTTTTGCGGAATTGATGTGTGATTTCCCGCGTACTGACACAGAGACTGTGGCAGAAGAGTCCATTGCGGACGAATCTTTGTTTCTTATCAGTACTTTAGATCCGTGGTTCGGGGATATAATCATCTATCTCCAAACCCAAACCTTTCGGCCTGAAGCTTCAAAAGCGGAACGTCGAAAAATTAGGTTTCAATCCCAGCAATACAAAATTATTGGAGATACACTTTATCGCCGGGGGGCAGACTTAGTTTTTCGACGTTGTCTAACTCACGAAGAGGCTGAGAGAATTTTGAATGATTGTCACTCTGGAGCATGTGGCGGTCATATGTCTGGGTATGCCACAGCTCAGAAGGTGTTGCGCGCTGGTTACTTCTGGCCATCTATGTTTAAAGATTGTATCATTGCAGTCCGGAAGTGCCACAACTGCCAAGTGTTTGATCGAAAGATGCGCGCACCACCTGCTCCTCTCCACCCTATAATTGTCGTTGGTCCATTCGCCAAATGGGGTATCGACTTTATTACTTGTAACCCTCACTCGGCCGGGGGGGCATGCGTATATCATCCTCGCGGTTGATTATTTCACTAAATGGGCCGAGGCGATGCCTACATTCGACGCAAGCGGCAAAACAGCTGCAGTTTTCATATTCAATCATATAATAACTAGGTTTGGTGTCCCACAAGCAATTATTACTGACCATGGGAGCCATTTTCGAAACACCATGATGACTGAACTTACAAGCCAGCTTGGTTTGCGCCATGACAGCTCTACTCCTTATTATCCGCAAGCCAACGGTTTGGTTGAGTCTATCAACAAAGTTCTGGTTATCATGATCCGACAAACCATTGGTATTCATCGGTCGAATTGGCACAACATGTTATTTTCGGCGCTATGGGCATACCGAACCTCAGTAAAAACCTCAACAGGGTTCACTCCTTTCCAGCTAGTTTATGGCTTGGAAGCAGTGTTACCCATTGAATTTGAAATCCCATCACTTCAAATGGCTGTCGAATTACTTCCAGCTACTTCCGAAGAGGAGAAACGTTTATTGTACTTAGCTAAATTAGATGAGACTCGACGTGACGCTGCATTGGCAATCGAGACTCACGCGAAGCGAATGAAAGCTCAGTATGATAGAAATGTGACCCCTCGAAGTTTTTCGGAGGGAGACCTAGTGCTCTTATATGATCAAGCTAACGATAAGCTAGGTGCTGGAAAATTCGTTCCTATGTGGCATGGACCCTATATTGTAAAGCGAAAGCTAGCAAAAGGGGCTTATGAGCTGGTAGATTTTGATGGGGACTCTTTGGTTAAACCCAGAAATGGACTTTACCTAAAGAGGTATTATGCTTAAATGGTGGGTATGGAGAATTTTTAGTTAGGTTAGGTTTTCTTTCTAGCTAGTATGATTGTTAGTTAGTCAGTGTGCTTAGCTTAGTGAGTGTGTTTTTCGTCGTTATTCTGGCTTATCTTGGTTTTGCTCTTGATATTGTAGATGTCGACGCCCCTCCAAACATACATTGGATTTGCTGATGGTGCTTGTCGTAGTACACGGAATATCTCTTCCGCAGCTTGGGTTATCTATTCACCCTCTGACGAGTTAGTTTCTATGCATGGGGTAAGCCTCGGTCAAACAACGAATAACATTGCAGAATACAGTGCAGTGGTTGAATTATTATCCGAATCTATTTCATTTGGAATTCGACGTTTGATAGTGAGGTTAGATTCTGAACTTGTTGTATTACAGCTTAATAGAGTTTATGCCATTAGAAATCCTGTGTTATTAAGGTTGTTTTTGAGAGTGCGTCTCTTGGAACGTGAATTTGATTACATTGAATATCAGCATATTCCAAGGTCCTTAAATACATTAGCAGATGCAATTGCTTCTCGAGTGTTGGACAGACATTTACGATAATCATGCAAGTAAATTTAAAAACATTTCATCATACATGTTAAACAAGATGAGCCGGTAATAGTGATATATATATATAGATAGGAGTGTGTCAAAAAATATACATCGTCTTCGATCATAGGTTGAAAAAAACCTTATGATCGGCAAAAATGATAGAGTACAAAAAGTCAAAAATGTCACATGTGTCTACAAAGTGACTAGCCAATCACTGGTGGTGCTCCCTATACGACACCACTGCACGGGCTACCTTGCGCAAAAATCTCCTCAACGGTCCAGGGACCGCGACTACATAGCGCTGAAGTCTGATAGGAATATCATCCATAGTAGTCTCAGGTATATCCGCCGTCAGACGCTGTAGATCATGCTCCAACTCAGCTAGTACCTCTGCAGCCGCCGCGTCCTGTGGGGCCGGTACCAGTGCAACTGGATGTCTCCTCTCGAAAGGCCGGAGGTTGGCTGGACGCTGTGGACCAACATCTGCATTTTGAAAATTTTACTGTCAATTTTGAGACGATATATATAAAAAACAAAAAAAATACATAATTTGAAAACTCGTGAAAAATAAAGTACCTCTGTCATCCCATTGTTCTCCCTGTGGAAGAACCATGTCCGGATCACCTCGAAAATCTACTCCGGCATACGGAAAGTCCTGAATCACAAACACCTGGTCCTCTAACCAGTGAAAGTAACTGTCAGTGAACCGAACAACTGCCGTACCCTCGTCCGGATGCCGGGCCATCACCGCAACCCATCGTACCAGCTTTGGCTCCTGAGGACCCGAAATATCAACAGTGAGATGCTGAGGGATCAGCATTGGAATTCTCTCTAGGGCAAAGCTCACGACTATAGGCCCATATCCAAAGGTCTTTAGTCTCCCGGTCTTTGCCCTGGTCAGTTGGGATTTCAAGTTAGCCGACAACGCATCACACCAGTTGAAGATGGTGCCTTGGAGACAGTCAATTGCCATCCGAAATTGAGACCCAGTAGCAATATGTAAAGTGGTTGAGCCACAAATCCTGGTCACAGTGAAAGCTAAGACCATGAGTTCAGGCCGAGAGACATATTTGATCTCTATGCCTTTCGCATGGTGTCGATCAGGTAGGCACCAATCTGCTCGGAGACTATCAAGGGATTGGCCACCTGGCCTAGTCCTAGCCAGATTGAGTTGCTCACCTCTATTCGGCAAGCCAGTGAGAAAGTAAATATCAGTAGGCTCTATCTCGAGTTGTTGCCCGCCGATATAAAAGCATTGCTCTTGAACATTCCATCTCTCGACCAGCCACTCCAAGAATCTTACCTGAGCTCTCATGCCAGGTATGGCCCAGTATTTGTATAATCCACATCCTCTTAGGGCATCGAGGGAAGGTTGATGATTGATTGCAGCTTCATCGACCTCCTCATGCTCTCTTTCTCTCCAATCCAGCATGATAAGTGCCCTACACATGAACAAACAGACATTAAAATAAATTTTGGGTAATTTCAATGGTTAATTTGGGAGCTTGGGGTTTCAAAATCTGCGTTTTGCGGAGGACACACCCCGCGTTTGGCACACAGTGCGCCGGGACGCAGGTGGCCTGAAGGTAACCTACGTCCCCCGACCTTTTCCTTGTGTTGGAAAAATTCGGGGGACGCAAGCCAGCCTTTAGGAAACCTGCGTCCCCCGCAGAGCGGTTTTCAAAACCCAAAACCCCCCAAAAATAAAAAATGAAACCTAAAATAAAATTCTAAACGGATGAAATTGACAAGGAGGATGTTGTGAAATACCTGGAAGAGACGGCGTTCGATTCTAACGGTCGGATTTTCCGCAGCGACCACGGGAAGTTTCTTGTCAAAAGCTCCTTTTTCAACCTCAACAGTCAAACGGTAAAAATGACATGGTAAAAAGTCTTTTTATAGGTTTTTTGGATGAATTTGTTCATTTTTCACCATGGAAAGATGTTTTTCGATGAATTTTTGCCTATCTTAAACAGGTATGAGTAATGTGTCGCTTTTGTGCAGGACAAAGGGACTTAGAGGGAAAATTGTCATTTTTTCACAAAAAAAATATCAGAGTCATCTTTTAAGCCCTTTTCTGACTCCTAAAACATGAAAAGATTGCCGAGTGTTTCTTTTTCACTCGTTAAAACGGAATTAAAAAACGGTCCCCTTATAGCTCTTTTCTGACCGTAAAATCAGGAAAAGATTGCCGTGTTTTTGTCGTTTCAAACTCGATACGGAAATAAAACGACATGTCCTTGATCGCTTTTTACTTTTCAGGTCAGTGACACTAATTATGAAGTACTCCTTGGTCGCAAGATCAAGCGGTTCCCCCAGGTATTATTTTATCTTTTTGGGGCTTGAGGGACACAAATCTACGAAAAAGTTCAACTTGGAGTTTTCTTAAGTTTTTCAGACTCTCTAAAATTGAAAAACGCCGAGTTTCTCCTATACTGGGCTCGTTAAACATTTCACAGTAAAGGACCTGTTCAATTACAAACAGGAACGAACCACTCCTTCCTAGGGTTCGAATCAAAACTGGGTTGGACTCATCCGAAGGATGAGCTTATAATCAAGCATATGTTATCCTCCTCAAGCTTGTTAAAAATAAAGAGGTACTTGCCAGAAATGGTGGGGGAAAAGAGAGAAGAATGAGCCTATTTGTTACCTTTTGTCTCAGAAGAAGCTTTACTACCACTCTTGAACACGACACTTTTCATTCACCTGGGTTGGGAAATCTTTTACCTCACAGTCAATCAAACCACTTTTGAAAGTCTCCAACCGGGTTTCGGGGATTAACTTTGAGTTATTTAGCACCAAACCATCTGTCGTGTCGTTATGTGTCCAAGAGGTCTGCATACAAAACTTTCATCTGCAAAATACTTGTCATCCATTTGACCATCCCTGAGTCAGTCCTTACAGCAACATTTCTTCAACTTGAACAATGATTTCGTGTTGTGGGCTTGCCTGCAACGGGTCACTTTCTATCGACATCAGCACATTATCTAGAGAGATGACTTAGAAATCGTCAGTGCCTTGAAGTCTGCATACATCAATGGCAGGTTTCTCGCCTTTGACGTCAGTTTACATCATTGACTTTCGATCGAAGGATTCCGTGAAATGTTCGACATCAACTCATTCATTCACATCTCATGGATTGTACTGGGTACTTTGAGAACCATTGACATTACTGGTGGTCTCTCTCACGCTTGTTAATAGTTCACATCATCGACTGGTAATCAAGTGGTTTCGACCATGTTCGACATCGACTCATTTATTCGCATGGCTAGAATCGTACCAATTTGAGAAGTAGGAATGAAGACCCTGGATTGAATCTTTACCATCCAGGCTGTGAGGAGTTTTGTATTCATTATCTAAGTAGACTAACCATAAACAGATGGCTGCGCCCATACTGTGTCTACAAAAGTCTATGATTATGATGTACTACAAAATCATTTCTGTATCAGAGTAGTTAGTCTGTTAGTTAAAATTTTAATCTGAGTATGGGAATGCCTACCTCAGTGATGATATAATCTTATACATGTATTTTGTGTTGAAAATTGCAGGTTCTGACCAGGTTCTCCACGAGATAATCCTCGAAATGATAAAGCGCTTCACCCTTCCTAGATAATACAAAACCCTAATCTATTCCAGGCTTCGCACTTTAGGGGGCAATCTGTTACACTAAAAAATGTCACCATGGCTATTTACAGTTGGTATGGCTCTATCAACAGTCATACTACCCTCTTAAGCAAGTCTTATGCCTCTGCTATTCATGTCAAACTCCAAGAAAGAGAGAAAGTCTTTATAAATATGTTTATCTCTGGGTACGGAGGTTCTCTCAAACCTTGCCTGCGGGTACGCACCTATTGTTCATAAGGTCTGCATCCAAGGACACTCTGTATCTAAAGGGGCAGGTGCGTCCCTCTGAAAAGGTTAAAATGCGCAAGTTTTATCTTCAAAAACTTACTTGTGGTCATTTCTAGAGCATTCTAGAAGGTTGTTTGACGTGTATTGAGCGCCTCCAGATGGTTCATGCACTCCTACCAAAGAGGAACTTATCCCATCAATAAGGGAGTGATCCCATCCAAAGAGGGGACTATCCCATTGATGGTGGACCTGATTAACTTCCTCTTGAGCACTATAAATACAGGCATTGGGCCAGAAGGAGGGAGGTTGAAAGCTATACATTTCTAAGGGTAAATGCTGCAGGAATTAGGACTCCCATTTAGAAGCTTGTGAGGAGAGATTGCCATCTTTACTTGTTCTATTTGGAAGTGGGTGAGCTTTGTCAAAGTAGAGGAAGACTCTTGTGGACCCTGGAAGGAGCTTGCACAACACCAAGGCTCAGGTTGTAATGGTTCCTTTTGATTACCTTTAATGCAAATTGGTCCATTCTTCTCAATAACTTGTCGTTTATGGGTTATTTCATGTACTCCTTGGTCTATATGTTGAATATGCTTTGTTTTATGTTATAATCAGGTGCTATTTAATTGTTTGACTGTTGGTGATTGCAGGTTTTGGAGAAAAGGAGGAGCTCATCCAGATCAACAAAGCTTGGACTTCTACAACAGCGTTTGGACAAAGGTAAGAACGAAACACTTGATTTCTCATATCATAATGTATGTTTAGAGAAGGATAGCTCCAATTTGTTTTGTTTGTCATTAGAATGTCTTAGACTTCTAGGAAGGTCGGTAGTGTCCGCACTCTTGACTGATTCCGTGTGACAAATTGGCGACTCCGCTGGGAGAGATTCCATTGATGAGAAGAGTCTTTTCTTTTGTATGAACTTTGCTTTGAGAAAATTGGTTTATTTTTCTGGTTTTGGCTCTGTGACTTTGTCTCTGGGTGGGTTAGCTTAGGATTAGTTTTATTTTGGGTTTTCTTGAGTTTTTCAGTAGGACGCACCCTCTGAGTGTTGCACAGTGCGTCCCTGGACGCACTTTTGCTGTGTGCACAGAGCGGGCCCGCACCTGTGCTAACGGGTTGCCTGCGTCCCCTGCCAAAATTTGAGAAAATTCCACTTTTTTCCTTTTTTGCTCTTAGATTTTGTTTTTTTTTCTTAGTTTTTTCTGCCCAGATTCATTAGTCCCTTGCCCAGAATCTTCACCTGAACTTGTTTCGATAGCATTGAGTGTTTTAGTGGATTTCATGGAAGTGTAAGCCCTAGGGTTTAATTTTTGAGTAGGTCTTGTAGTGACTTTAGCGGTAGGAGTTGTCAAGCCTTAGATCTCTCTCGTTTTGTCAACATTCTAAGAAGTCAGACCTGTCATAAAGTCTACCTGTGAGAGCAACTTACCATCGAGTTGTCTTTTGGGCCAATTTCGAAGTGCTTGTTATTTAAGTCTTGAATTCCATTTTACGAAAAGAACAAAAAGATTTGAGTTTTGTTTTGACTAGTCTTTTGATTCTGCATTAGCTGGTCCTTGATTTGATTTTGATCAAGTAAAACAACCTAGAGTCATCTTTGTGAGCTTTTGCCTTGTTAGGTTTGCTTAGAGTAATCTCTCTTTTGATTTGCTTGTGAGTCACGTTTTCATAGTTTTGTAGCTTTTGAGATTGTTTTTTGTTAAAGGTAGGTTTACATGCTTTATTAAAAAGAGAAAATACAAAAACATCTCCTTTGAAAAGTTTTGTTTCAAGTAGCTTTGAATGTTTTGAAAGAAAAAGAGTTTTTCGTGCAAGTAAAGAGTGGTTATGTTTGTGTGCTTGAAAAGAAAAAGAGAATTGTTTCTTTGATTGTCTTTTCTAAGAAAATTGTTTTCTCTAAAAATTGCATTCTCTCAACTCTCTTAGTTAAGAATTTCATTGAAAAAGCAAAGTAGCATAAATCATCTTAGGTGCATCTTTGTAGTGGTTGGAGTCGAGTCTACACACCATTGGTTTCACTTCCATTACCTTGTGACTTTAAAGAACAACCATAAAAGTAACGCTTAAAGCAAAATTGAAATAGTAACTTTTATTTACTAGGGCTCTGAAGCAACAATTTAGATCAGGCTAGTGTCTTGGAGTAGGTGAGTAATTAACTCTCCAAGACAACAAAACCAAACAAGTAGCTTATCTTGTGATAGAATAAATCCAATTGTCTCACTTGTACTCTGGGAAAGCTCCTCTTAAAGGAGAAGCACGAGCTCGTGTCCGAACCAGTGAGGGGATCATTCCCCCCTCGTTGGGAACGACGCCAGACACGCACGTATTACAAACGGTAAACCTCGGATTAACCATTGTCGAGGAGCCAGGGGTCACTTGTCGGTAAACCTTGGATTATTGTCAAGGAGCCGGCAAGGGGATTGAGCTTGCTACTCTGCCCTTGCGTGCTGTCGGAGTTTAGACTGTTCCCCCAGGTGCATTTGTTGTGGTTGGTAACCTTAGTGGCCATTATCTTTAGGATTCTACCGAGGTGACGGTGGAGGGAAGGTCCCACTGTACCTGGAGCAGACGTCGGCTATACTCACTTGGATTTTCTGGGGGGTTCACTTCACTCGAGACGGTTAAAGTGGAGGAACTTGGTCCAGTCTATTCATTAAGCAGGTTGTCGGCGTAACTGTTCCACCCGCCATTTCTATACTGAATCCAACGAGGTTGGGCTTCATCACCAACTAGCGCTTTTGGTCCGGAAGAATATTGTTTGTGTTTGGTTTGACGCCCTAGATTCTTTAGGCGTGTGATTCAAATTTGTTTGGTTCTTTAGAGACTTTAGGTGGTTTGATTTGAAATTTTATTTTGTTTTCGTGTGTAGTAGTTAAAATTTTTTAGCTGTGGCGGAATTACCAAGACAGTCCCATAGAATTCGGGGCCAGTCTCCTGAAGTTGTTTCTGTGGCCGAATTGTTGAGAAGATCCCGTAAACTTAGGGGTGAACCTCCTCAAGATGAGTCCAGTCATCTAGAAGGTTTAAAGGTGCTTGTAACTCCTCCTAGTGGTAGTAGAGTAGGTTCACCTGAAGAAGGAGAATCTTCCTTGGTAGTCCATCCAGATTACCAAATTTTAGAGACAGGTTATAATCCCGAAGCTGTTACAGTTTCTGAGCTTGTTGGTAGTTTTTCGTCTGCTAGTGATACAGGCGAAGAACCAGAAATATCCGAACCTGTTACTCCGACTCCTAGTGTTCCTGATTCACCGAGAATAGAAAGAATTATCACCGAAAATCTTCCTGTTGGTTTGATTGCTATTGAAGAACTTGTTCCAGAGGAAGAAATAGGCGTCTCTGATCCTGAAGATCAAATTACCCTTGATCTAAGGGAGCGTGAATCTATCTTTTACAGTCCTCCTAGAAGTACTACTTGGTACCTTTCGTTAACCAATTATTTAGACAACTTTGGGCTAGGTTTTTCCACACCTCGTACTCCTTTTCCACCTGGAGGTATTCATACTCCTGTAAATATGTCTGGTCAGTCATCTGTGTTTACACAAAGTCCTGAATCTTTTTTACATGGCGGTCCTTTTGTTCCTACTGGGTATCAATCTCTTTCTGGTACCTTTGCGGGAGCGTCTCCTCAACCCGTTGATCATGGGTTATTAGTTGGAAACAGTGGTAATGTACCATTGGGTGTAGGAGACATTTACATGATGTCAGGTTCAGTTCCCATTACCCAACCTCAAGGTGGCCAATTACCGCCTGGGGGGCAGCCTCCGTTAATGCCTGGAGGGCAACCTCAAGGTACTTCATTCGTGTCTGGGGGGCAACCTCAAGGTCAGTACGCTCCTATGGGGCAATACATACCTCAAGGTCAACCCCAGCCTCAATATGTACCCCAAGGTCAACCTCAGTATCAATATCAACCTCAAGGATGGCAACCTCAAGGATGGCAACCCCAAGGGTATCAACCCCAAGAGTATCAACCTCAAGGATACCAACCTCAAGGTCAAGGTCAACCCCAGTACCCGTATTTACCTCAAGGTTATCAACCTCAAGGTCAATGCTCAGGTCAAGGTTATCAACCACCTCAAGGTCAATCATATGGTCAAGGTATGGGGACTGCACCTTACAGTTATCAATCCTATCCTCAATCCGGCTATGGATCTCAGTACCCTCAACCTGTTATGGGTCAATACCCTGGAATGTTAGTGTGGGATCCGTCACAGGGTCAACAGATGTTGCAGCCAAGTATACAGTCGGTACCTCAAGCAGGACAACCTGTAGTTTCTGGTCCACCCGAGCAACCGCAACCTGTCCAGCCAAGTGTTCAGACCTCTGTAACTTCGGTAGTTACTCAGCCGCCAATTGCACCTAGTACTCCATCTCAAACGGCTGCCACAACTAGCGCCACATCTACCATACTTACTTCTGGAGTATCGACGGCTCCGGTTTCTACTGTCTCTGTAACCACTCCTCAGACATCTGTACCATTGTCTGGATCTATGATTCAAACCACAGTCCAGATGCATGTAGGCCAACCTGGTATAAGTACGGTTGTTACTGCTCAACCTCAATTTGTTCAACCTCCGTACCAGGGACAGTATCAACCTGGGCAAGCTGTCCAACAACCGGTTTACTAGTATCAATCATATCCTGGGTACACTTATCAACAACCTCAGCAACCCCAGTACGGTCCGGTTAATCCTGGTTTTCCAGGAGGATATAATATCCCAAATGCGACTCCTGTTCCTAGTTATCCTAGATATCCTCCTCCTGGGGCCGGTATTGTGACCCAGAGTTTTAGAGATCCTAACCGGCAGTTACCGTTTATCGCAACTTTGGATTTACCAGGCTTGACGCGTCTAACGAACGATCCAATTCAATATCTTCTGTTCTGGCCGCCAATGCCAAATAAGTTGCCCAACGATATACCCAAGTTCGAAGGTAAGTCTGGAGAGGATCCGTCCAATCACGTGATGACTTACCACCTCTGGTGTGCTTCAAATTCCATCTCGAATGATTCGATCCGCTTACGTCTTTTCCAGCGTGCACTCATTGGTCTCGCGGCCAAGTGGTACATTGAGTTACCACGAGCCTCTTTTTACAATTTTAGCCAGTTAGCTACCTCGTTCTTAACTCACTTTCAGTTACCAGTCAGATACGATAACGGTACGGAGTTATTAACTTCACTAAAATAATCAACCTCCACGTATATTTCAGATCACATTCATGAGTGGAGACGTCGAAGAAGGCTAGTGAAAGTTTTTATCCCGGACCAAATCTTAGCTGAATGGTTTGTTGAATCATTATTACCAAGGATTACTGAAGATGTAGCTAAGGCCGGAGTAGTTACTGAGGAGCAAGTCATTGCTCAGGCACAATACCTTGACTTAGTTTACAAGCAGTCGGGTACATTACACGAGAAGATTCCGGATCTTCCAAAGTCGAATCAAATCGCTGCTGCTCCTTCGGGATCTCATGCCGCTGATGGTATGATTGGTATCGTGAATACAAAGAGCAAGAAGAAGTCTTCCAAGGCTTCAACTACTCCTATTATCACTTTGCCCGATTCCCCGATAGGAGAGTCTTCTCCTTAACTTACCGCCGATATTCACGCTGTAGAGTCATCCACGGCCAAATCAAAAAACGGTGGAAAGAAGAAAGGAAAGAAGAAGGCTAAAGCAGACAAGGCTCCGAAGGAGAAAACTGAAAAGTCGGAAACCAATGACGAAAAGCGCAAACCTCGATATCCTTGTCTTATTTGTGAAGAGGATCATTTTATGAGAGATTGCCCTCATCGGACCGAGGTAGTGAAAATAGTCAAAGGTTCTCCCACTCCTGCTGTGTTAAAAAATCCATTTCCGGAGCAGGAGAATAAGATGATAGGTTCTTCCTCGAATGCCAGTGAAGAACCCATTTTGATGATGTCTCATGTGAGGATTGCGACTTGATCGCAAGATTATGGTAGTAAGAATCCTGTTGATGGTAAGGAAGCAGAATCTTCTCACTCTAACCCATCAACCTCAGCTCCTGGTTCCGATCCACTACAGATCGAGAAACCTAACCCAGACTTAGTAATTAAACCGCCCGCCAAGGGTGTACTTCGAAGGTCTGCTTTCAATCCACATGCGAGAGCGGCCCAGAATTACAACATTGTTGAGGACTTAGCTGTTTCACCCTCATCAATGTCGACGTTAGAAGTGCTACAATCATGCCCAGCACAACGAAAATTGCTTTTGTCGGCTATAGGAGTTGTTGATGTTCAGGATCCAAATCTAATGATCTTTGATCTAGAAAATAGTACACCACGACTCCCCCATCAAATGGCTTTCCAAATTCCAGTGATAGTCAAAAAGAGGCCTATTCATCGAACTATGATTGATGAGGGAGCTTCTACGTGTATTATGTCAATTCAATGTTGGAGATCCCTTGGTTCTCCTTCGTTGAACCAATCCCCCACCATCCTTAAGGCCTTTGATGGCCATGGGTTCCGTCCGTTTGGTATTCTACAGGAATTGCCTATAGGGGTAGAAGGTAAAACCGTTAGTCTGGATGTGGAAGTGGTTGATGCCCCTCTACACTACAACCTTCTTTTGGGTCGAAGTTGGTCATTTGCTATGACAACGGTCGTTTCATCGGTCTTTAGAGTAATTAAGTTTCCACATAACGGTAAGATCGTGACTATTGATCAGCTGACATACTTTTCATCCGACCCAGCCTCTTCAGAGAGTATCCAGCATGTCGGTAAGATGACAATCCCTTATAGGTACGTTGGTGTAGGTTTAGTTAAGGATTCCGGTTTACTGAGAACTTTTCCTCTCCCTCCACTCAGCGTAGAACCTTTGTTTGCAACAATTCATATGATTACATCAAAAAACATTGTTTATGATGATCCTTGGTATGTCCCATCTGACTCTGAGATAGACTCATTCGGTAATGCTATGCCCTTGAGTCCATATGAATTTCTTATGAAGCTCTCATGTCTTTTACCGACTTTCATTCAACCGAGGTCGACCAAATGAATGTGGTCAGTGAAGAATCACTTTTCACCTCAACCTTAGAACGGATAGCGTTTCTCGAAGTCGTGTCATCTGACGAACAACTTCGCGAAATCCTAAGTGTAGACGATCTACCATGGGAAGATCTCCATCACAGATCTTTGTTTTTACCTAAGGATGATGCATTTGAAAATGATTTTTCATCTATCTTTACCACTGAATATGTCAAAGACGCTCAGGATCCAACGAAACATTCTGATTCAGAGTTGAATTTAGGGAATATTTCTCGTACTATTCCCATTGATATTTCAGTGAAGCCTGGAATTGAGGAGAACATTCATATAGGTGCCGCATGTACAGAAGAAGAAATCCAAACTTACAAGGCCCTATTCCAAGAATTCCGCGATGTGTTTGCCTGGTCTTACGAGGAAATGCCGGGAATCGATCCTGCCATTGTTGTTCATGAAATCAAAACCTACCCGGATGCTAAACCCATCCGGCAACGGTTGCGTCAGATTCACCCTCGAAAAGCGGCTGCGATTAAAGCAGAAGTCGAAAAGCTGTTGAAAGCAGGTTTCATTTATCCGATCCTGTTAACGGATTGGGTATCGAATATTGTTCCGGTCAATAAAAAACAAGGAACGATAAGAATCTGTATCGATTATAGGGATATCAATCGAGCTTGTCCAAAAGACAACTATCCTACGCCTTATATCGATCAAATTATTGATGATTGTGCCGGGAGTGAAATGTTTTCCTTCATGGGTGGTTTTTCGGGCTATAATCAAATCAATATTCTACCTGCCGACCAACCAAAAACGGCATTCATTTGTCCATGGGGGACGTTTGCTTACTGCAAATTACCTTTTGGGCTTAAGAATGTCGGGGCCACTTTTCAACGGGCAATGTCTTACGCATTTCACGACATCAAGCACATTGTGTAACCGTATCTCGATGATTTCCCTGCTCATTCTTTACGTTGAGCTGATCACCTTGACCACCGACGAGCAATCTTTATGAGGTGTAGGCATTATCGAATTCGGTTGAATCCCCACAAATGTGTTTTCTGTATAGAAACAGGTCGATTGCTGGGATTTGTTGTTTCAAAAGCCGGCATTCGCGTCGATCCCTCGAAAGTCGAGGCGATCATCAAATTGCCTCCTCCTTCGAGTTTGCGCCAACTCTAAAGTTTGCAGGGGAAAGCAAACTTTTTACGCCGATTCATCCCAAACTACGCCGAGGTCACTAAAGGTTTTACACGGTTGTTGAAACAGAACGTTCAATTCTTTTGGGACGAGATTGCCCAACAATCTTTTGATGCACTTAAACACGCGTTGACCCATGCACCATTGTTGCATCCTCCCAACTACAACCAGGACTACTTCTTATACCTCGTAGCTTCGCATTCCACCATTGGAATGGTGTTAGTTCAAGAAGATGAATTCAGAGCGGAACATGTGATATATTATCTCAGTCGGACCTTAAATCTCACTGAGTTAAAATATTCGCATGTCGAGAAATTGGCCCTGGCAGCCGTTCAAGCTGTCCAGCGTTTTCGTCACTACATTCTTCTCCGTAAAACTACAGTTATTTTGGATTGCAACCCTATGATTTACATTTTGACAAAACAATTGCTAGGGGGCAAGTACTCTAAATGGATCGTTATCCTGCAAGAGTTCGACTTGGAGTTCGAGAAGTCCAAGTCTAAGAAATCCTTAGTTTTTGCGGAATTGATGTGTGATTTCCCGCGTACTGACACAGAGACTGTGGCAGAAGAGTCCATTGCGGACGAATCTTTGTTTCTTATCAGTACTTTAGATCCGTGGTTCGGGGATATAATCATCTATCTCCAAACCCAAACCTTTCGGCCTGAAGCTTCAAAAGCGGAACGTCGAAAAATTAGGTTTCAATCCCAGTAATACAAAATTATTGGAGATACACTTTATCGCCAGGGGGCAGACTTAGTTTTTCGACGTTGTCTAATTCACGAAGAGGCTGAGAGAATTTTGAATGATTGTCACTCTGGAGCATGTGGCGGTCATATGTCTGGGTATGCCACAGCTCAGAAGGTGTTGCGCGCTGGTTACTTCTGGCCATCTATGTTTAAAGATTGTATCATTGCAGTCCGGAAGTGCCACAACTTCCAAGTGTTTGATCGAAAGATGCGCACACCACCTGCTCCTCTCCACCCTATAATTGTCGTTGGTCCATTCGCCAAATGGGGTATCGACTTTATTACTTGTAACCCTCACTCGACCGGGGGGCATGCGTATATCATCCTCGCGGTTGATTATTTCACTAAATGGGCCGAGGCGATGCCTACATTCGACGCAAGCGGCAAAACAGCTGCAGTTTTCATATTCAATCATATAATAACTAGGTTTGATGTCCCACAAGCAATTATTACTGACCATGGGAGCCATTTTCGAAACACCATGACTTGGCCGTGGACTTGCCCGGCACACTTGTATGTATTATTGAAGGTTTCATAATATATGATTTTGGGCGGACTCGTTCGGGAGTTGCCCCTCCCATTATAATTGTGTGCAATTTTTATGTTCATGGTTTAATTGCATATTGGCTATAAACGTGTATGAAGTTTTATGTATTGTGCTTAATTGAGAAAGATAGAATTAAGTATGTTTATGTGAAAGGCGTAGTCCATATGTACAAGTATTAACGAAAAGAAAGTACACGGTGGTGCCGCACCCCGCCGGGCACGAAAAAAAAAATTATCGTAGGTGGGGGCGTGACACGCCCGAACCAGTTCACACGGGCGCCCTCAAACGACCCGCCCGAACGATTTTTCATGGGTGCCCGAATGACCGAAACGAACCGACAAGGGAGAGCCGGGCAAACGAGCTGCACGAACGTGCACAAAGCCAACCTCGGGTCACAACTTAGCATTTTTGATAAGGCCCTCGCCCGAACGACCCACCCGAACAAGCTCACACGGGCGCCCTCAAACGACCCGCCTGAACGAGTTCACACGGGCGCCCTCAAACGACCCGCTCGAATGATTTTGCGTGGGCGCACGAACGACCGAAACGAACCAACAAGGGAGAGCCGGGCAAACGAGCTGCACGAAGGCGCACAAAGCCAACCTCGGGTCACAACTTAGCATTTTTGATACGGCCCTCGCTAGAACGACCCGCCGAACGAGTTCACACGGGCGCCCTCAAACGACCCGCCCTGTCACGCCCCCAAGCCTACGGCAATTTTTTTTCCCGTGCCCAGCGGGGTGCGGCACCACCGTGTACTTTCTTTTCGTTAATACTTGTACATATGGACTACGCCTTTACCGATATAAACATGCTTTAAATGTTATCTTATAACCATATAAAAGCATTAATCTTCATAATTCATCATAAACCATTCTTAACATTTCATGTGCAATTAAACCGAATAATAATTGCAAACAACCATGTAGAATGGGAGGGGCAACTCCCGAACGAGTCCGCCCAATAATAATATATTATGAAACCTTCAATAATACATACAAGTGTGCCAGGCAAATTCCTCGGCCAACACTTAGAATCTTTTACAATATTACAACAAGGCATAAGACAACCTTACACATACACAATTATGCACCTTTGCCTATGAGCGGGTACCCACCCGGGTCACCAAGACACTCATACAATTCTGCACCAAACCGTGTACACAACCTCCTCAACCGTGACAACCTTCACACAAATCAATCCAAGATATGCAAAGTCCTCTTATTCCTTATGCGCATGAGAAATGCGCATTTCCTTTAAGATCTTCGCACTTTACCCTTGTCTCTTATGCGAAGATGCTTTGAGCGAAGTTCGAATGATGAAATGAAGTTTCATCATCTCACATTTATATGCTTCATCATATGTTTTAGTGGGGTATGTAGCCCCATGGCTGACCCCCATATTATCACACATACGCCCATACATAAGTCATGTCGGCCTGCTGCCATGTGTTAAGCACTCACGTATGGGTATAAGCATTCGTTCCATTCATTAATACATACGCTCTCTTCATATGTTTTAATGGGGGGTGCATTATTCACGTCCAACCCCATTATTTACATAAGCCCACGTATTTATGTTTTATTTTAATTATTTCCACATATTTACATATGCGTGTAAGCCACCATATAATATGTGATTTATGTGCTTTAATATATGCGCTCAACCACTTAGCCACATTCCGGCCTAAGTGTTTCGTCACATATTTTCGTCGCACCAGCTCGCTGTTCGTCGCACGCCCAGTTCGTTGTTTGTCACACCGCAACCGCTGTTCGTTGCACCGCCCTGCAGCTCGTCGCATCGTCGGGTGGCCGAACCTGCGCTCGCCTATAGAACTGCAGAACCGTGTCCACCAACTTTGTTGCATCGTGCCCGCCTTGTCGAACCATGCCCGTGTCCTACCATGCTATCCACCGCATCGTTTGTCGCTCGGGCCATTCGTCCATCGGGCACGGGTCGCCCATGGGTCGCCCACCCGTCGTGTGCGGGTCGCCCACAGGTCGCCCATCCAAGTGTCAGAGGTAGCTCGCCTGCTTGTCGTACTGTCCGTCGTCGTGTCAAAACGTGCCCGTCGTCGTGCCAAAATGCGCCCGTCGTCGTGCACGGGGGCGCTCGCCCATCGTGCACACCTGCCCGAGACTCAAGGGCCTTACATTCTTCTCCACCTGAAATCGTTGTCGTCCTCGACAACATAGCATCTCGGTAGCTCTCCACCAAGATCATCATCAACGGGAAGTCATCTCGATCACATGTCGTCCTCATGTGAACTGCTGCCATGATACTCCAACAAATGCCAACACATCTCTGTACACTGATATCCCCCCATGTTTGAACTAGTTGGGTAGCTAGTCCAACCGTCACGTCCAAACCATGAGAATGCACATCCTCATGTCACCATCAGTTGTTCCTCAAAGCATCCTGTCACATCCCCGACTCATCAAGAATCAACTCCCATAATCCATGCTCAGGTCCATGGAACTCCATCCACCTCATCTGCAACATGCTGTCCATGGTGTGTTGGTGTCAATGTGCTACAAGTGATCAGCCACATCTATCCCAACATCATCATGTGCGTAAAGTAGTTGAGTCTCGGCTCAACCCATGTCCAAGTGTAGCCACCAAGGCCCCATCATCATCGTAACTCCATCACTTCAAAGTGTCTCATATCAATCCTCCACATCAAGTCACCCTTCCAAGCCATGCCCATCCATGTACTTTGGAAGTATGCATCCCATACTACATCAAAATCTCCTGACCTCGGCTCCTCAATGCTTCAAATCCTCTAAGTCCACCATGTATGAAGTCTCCCAAAGTCACAACGATCTCATGTCATCATGAGCTCCTCCACCAAAGGTCCACCAAGACTATCTCTTGGTCTCGGCCATGAGAAGTTCATCTAAGCATCATCATCACGAGTCCCTTCCATCACAGCTTCTCTACCAAGGTGTCCATCAAGACTATCTCTCGGTCTCGGCCATGAGAAGTCCACCCAAAGGTGTGCCCTTCAACCTGTCCATGAGTCATGCCGGGCACTTAGCCATGTGGCTAAAGCATGACCCGAATCATCAACAATGATCATCAAGTCCCACCCTTGTCTCGGGGTCTTGCACCTTCCATCTCAAGGTATCAAGCATCCTCAACAAGTCCCTCAGCAGGTAACAACCCTTGCTTCTCCATACAAGGTTCCATCATAGTCATCCATGGCAAGATGTCCCCTTGCTTAGGCAAGTTGATCTTGCCCTCTCCTACACATGATCCATCTACCAAATGTCCAAATGAAACACAAGTATCCATACTTACTTTATCAATATGAGGCTCCTCCATATGAGTGACCTCACCCATCCATGTCGATAAGCTGCATGATCCTGGTTCAACTTGATCACCTTCAAGTTCTGCCTCCATCGAGTCCTCATCATCATGTGGTTCTTCCATCCATGCTGTCAAACTGTATGACCCTGGTTAAACTTGATTAAACTCAAGTTCAGCCTCCATCATACCCTCATCATCACATTGTCCTTCCATATGAGTATCTTCATCTGTCCATGTCCATGAGCTGCATGATTCTGGCTTAGCTTGATTTTCTTCAAGTCTAACCTCCATCATAGTTAAGTCTTCAACATCTTCGGTCATCATGACTTCCTCTTCCTGTTCTGCAAATTCTTCTTGTTCTATTGCCTGACTGATTTGAAGAAGTCCTTCTCGTCCAAGCATCACATCAATGCCATCTGTATTTATCACTACAAAGTCCAGCTGACCTCTACGTCTTTCCATCTGTACCGGTACACCTTGTATTGAGCCTACTGCCAAATTCCACGAGGTTATTTCCCAGTTCTCCATAGTAGATATCAGCCCCACTTCTTCTACTAACCGTGCCGATATAAGGTTATATGAGCCACCTGTGTTTGCCAACGCTTGAACATCTTTGCCACAAATCTTCAAGGTTACAAGACCTCGGTTGTTCTCCATGACCTTATCTTCACCTGTCAACTGCCACGAGCAACCTTTGCTCTGATATGTTTCAACACCTGAACCTTGTTCAAATCTCCACGAGCAACCTTGCTCACCAGCTCCGACCGAGCTTTGATACCACCTGTCACGCCCCCAAGCCTACGGCAATTTTTTTTCCCGTGCCCGGCGGGGTGCGGCACCACCGTGTACTTTCTTTTCGTTAATACTTGTACATATGGACTACGCCTTTACGGATATAAACATGCTTTAAATGTTATCTTATAACCATATAAAAGCATTAATCTTCATAATTCATCATAAACCATTCTTAACATTTCATGTGCAATTAAACCGAATAACAATTGCAAACAACCGTGTAGAATGGGAGGGGAAACTCCCGAACGAGTCTGCCCAATAATAATATATTATGAAACCTTCAATAATACATACAAGTGTGCCGGGAAAAGTCCTCGGCGAACACTTAGAATCTTTTACAATATTACAACAAGGCATAAGATAGCCTTACACATACACAATTATGCACCTTTGCCTATGAGCGGGTACCCACCCGGGTCACCAAGACACTCATACAATTCTGCACCAAACCGTGTACACAACCTCCTCAACCGTGACAACCTTCACACAAATCAATCCAAGATATGCAAAGTCCTCTTATTCCTTATGCGCATGAGAAATGCGAATTTCCTTCAAGACCTTCGCACTTTACCCTTGTCTCTTATGCGAAGATGCTTTGATCGAAGTTCGAATGATGAAATGAAGTTTCATCATCTCACATTTATATGCTTCATCGTATGTTTTAGTGGGGTATGTAGCCCCATGGCCGACCACCATATTATCACACATACGCCCATACATAAGTCATGTCGACCTGCTGCCATGTGTTAAGCACTCACGTATGGGTATAAGCATTCGTTCCATTCATTAATACATACGCTCTCTTCATATGTTTTAAGGGGGGGTGCATTATTCACGGCCAACCCCATTATTTACATATAAGCCCACGTATTTATGTTTTATTTTAAATTTTTCCACATATTTACATATGCGTGTAAGCCACCATATAATATGTGATTTATGTGCTTTAATATATGCGCTCAACCACTTAGCCACATTCCGGCCTAAGTGTTTCGTCACATATTTTCGTCGCACCAGCTCGCTGTTCGTCGCACGCCCAGTTCGTTGTTTGTCACACCGCAACCGCTGTTCGTCGCACCGCCCTGCAGCTCATCGCATCGTCGGGTGGCCGAACCCACGCTCGCCTGTAGAACTGCAGAACCGCGTCCACCAACTTTTTTGCATCGCGCCTGCCTTGTCGAACCATGTCCGCGTCCTACCATGCTGTCCACCGCATCGTTTGTCACTCGGGCCGTCCGTCCATCGGGCACGGGTCGCCCACGGGTCGCCCACCCGTCGTGTGCGGGTCGCCCACGGGTCGCCCATCCAAGTGTCGGAGGTAGCTCGCCTGCTTGTCGCACTGTCTGTCGTCGTGTCAAAACGTGCCCGTCGTCGTGCCAAAACGTGCCCGTCGTCGTGCACGGGGGCGCCCGCCCATCGTGCACGCCTACCCGAGACTCAAGGGCTTTACACGCCTGAACGAGTTCACACGGGCGCCCTCAAACGACCCGCCCGAACGACCCACCCAACCGACCCGCCCGAACGACCCACCCGAACGACCCGCCCAAACGAGTTCACACGGGCGCCCTCAAACGACCCGCCCGAACGACCCACTCGAACGACCCGCCCCGACGAGTTCACACGGGCGCCCTCAAACGACCCGCCCGAACGAGTTCACACGGGCGCCCTCAAACGGCTCGCCAGAACGACCCACCCGAACGACCCGCCCGAACGAGTTCACACGGGCGCCCTCAAATGACCCGCCCGAATGATTTTTCATGTGCGCCCGAACGACTGAAACTGTCACGCCCCCAAGTCTACGGTAGTCTTCCAACCGTGCCCGGCGGGGTGTGGCACCACCGTACACTTTCTTTTTAACAATACTCGTGCACATGGACTACGCCTTAACCGATATAAACATGCTTTAACTGTTATCTTATAACCATATGAAAGCATTAATCTTCATAATTCATCATAAACCATTCTTAACATTTTCATGTGCAATTAAACTGAATAACAATTGCAAACAACCGTGTAGAATGGGAGGGGCAACTCTCGAACAAGTTCGCCCGATAATAATATATTATGATAATCTTCAATATTACATCAACCAGTGTGCCTGGAAAAATCCAAGGCCAACACTTAGCAATATTTACAACAAGGCAAAGACGGCCTTACAATGCATATGCTAACTCCTTAAGGTAGGAGGGTGCTCAACCGGGGCACAAGACCTACTCCTTTAAGTCCTGCATAAACCGAGTACAAACTCCCTCAACCGAGACCTTACTTCACATAACCCAAGATCCAAAATATGCGAAGTCCTCTTATTCTCTATGCGCATGAGGAATGTGCATCTCCTCAAGACACTTCGCACTTTTCTTGTCCTTATGCGAAGGAGATCAAGCGAAGTTCCATGATGATAATGAAGCCTCATCCTCCATAATATATACGCATCTTCCTTATGTTTCAAGGGGGTTGCTTAACTTATGGCCAACCCCACTAATTAACACATAAGCCCACGTATTATTATATTATGTTATATTTTATTAATCCACACATATTTATATATGCGTACAAGCCACCATATGATATGTTGATACATGCATTGTCGTTCATTTGGAGAGGGGCGTTCAGCCTTAAGGCCGACCCCCATATCCTCCACTCCACGCCCATAAAACACGTATTAACACATCGGCCTGGCTTATGGTTCGTCGTATATACACAAAGGTCCCAACACTTGGTTTATTCAAGCGTTTCCTTTCGTCGCACATACATAATAACGTCGCATCACAGCTTGGATGTTCGTCGCATTATGCTCGGCTGTCTGTCGCATTTGCTGCGCCCGTTCCTCGCATAACCACACCTGCCTGTAGTATGACCGCGCCCACGGGTCGCCCGCCCACCGTGCACGGGTCGCCCACGGGTCGCTCGCTCATCATGCATGGGTCGCCCGCCTAAGTCACATTCGTCCGCCCATCGTGAAGCCCGCCCAAGTGTCAAAGGTAGCTCGCCCGCTTGTCGCACTGCCCGTCGTCGTGCCAAAATGCACCCGTCGTTGTGCCAAGAAGCGTCCATCGTCGTGCATGGGGCGCCCGCCCATCGTGCACGCCTGCCCAAGACTCAAGGGCCTTACATTCTCCTCCACCTGAAATCGTTGTCGTCCTCGACCACATATCATCTCAGTAGCTCTCCACCAAGATCATCATCAACGGGAAGTCATCTCGATCCATGATGATCAACCACCATGTGTCGTCCTCATGTGAACTGCTGCCATGATACTCCAACACAATGCTAACACATCTCTGTACATGCCGGCCTCCATGTCTGAACTAGTTGGGTGATCAATCCAACTGTCACGCCCAAACAATGAGAATGCACATCCTTATGCCACCATCAGTCGTTCCTCAAAGCATCCTGTCACATCCCCGACTCATCAAGAATCAACCTCCATAATCCATGCTCAGGTCCATGGAACTCCATCCACCTCATCTGCAACATGCTGTCCACGGTGTGTTGGTGTCAATGTGCTACAAGTGATCAGCCACATCTATCCCAACATCATCATGTGCATAAAGTAGTTGAGTCTCGGCTCAACCCATGCCCAAGTGTAGCCACCAAGGCATCATCATCGTAACTCTATTACTCCAAAGTGTCTCATATCAATCCTCCACATCAAGTCACCCTTCCAAGTCATGCCCATACATGTACTTTGGAAGTATAACAATGTAAACTTTGAAACGGGAACTGATACTATTACCCGTTTTGTAGAGGTGGCAAAAAAATGACCCGATTTTCAAAAGTGGTGATGCAGAATACACATGTTTTTTTTAGAACATGGTTTTTGGAACTTTAATTTTTTTCATGTGCATTAAGTTTTAGAATGGTAGTGAATGGTAGTGATTTTCATCCTAATTTTAAAAAGTGAGTATTCTGCATCACACCCTTTTTTTAAAAGACCTATTTTTTGACTTTAAATTTTCTAGTGTGTGAAATGTAAAAAATTATTTTCTAAATTTGATAGTTTTTGAAGTCGTCATTGTATTCATATTTTCTTGTTCTCTATCTTAATTTTTTTTTTTTAGTGGGGTCTTTATTGTTCTGCGTTTTTAAATTAGAAAGTCGATAGTTTGAATTTTAGATAATCTACATATTTAGACATCCTTAATTAATTTTTCAATCCACATGAAATAATTGTTTCTAAAAAACAACATTTTTTAACAATGGACATAAAAAATAACCATTTTTAACATAAATATAACAAAAAAACTAAACGTTTTGATAATTTTTTGCTAGAATTAAGATGTCAAAATCACAATTTTTATACAAAAATATTAACTAAAAATGGTCAAATAATAGTTTTTTTTATGAATTTCATGTCAAAAAGATAATAATAACTACTTTTTTTTTCAAAAAATAATGATTAACTTAAAAATCAATGCAAAAATCACAAATTACAAATATTGAACACATAACAACTTTAATTCATTGATTATTCTTTTCATGAAATGTCAGAGTCAAAACATTGCAAAGCTTTATACATAATTTTTAACTATATTTAATTACAAATTTGAAAGAAATAAATTTAAATGTTACCTAGTTCGATATTTATAAATCTAGAGTTTACATATAGATATAAAAAATAAATATAAAGACTATCCTTCTCTATTTTATTAAATGATAATAAACTTCAATTACTACCGAACCATTCCATTCATAATTGCCTCCTGCTGCACACACTAGTAGGCTCCTCCCCATGCATAATTGCCTTGCTATTGTTGTTACTCTTCTTTTTCTCTTTTCCTTCTTTCATTTTGCTGACTTCTCTCCTTCCTTGCAACTCACTACTATTCCCATATTACGGATAGCATCTCTTACAAAGGGCGCCTTGTGTAGCATATGGATTTTTCACTTTAGCACTCACATACACCTACCCACTAGGGAGGCTATGGTGTTACCCTCTTCGATTTCATGTCCATACGTAACCCACCCAGGGATGACACGATATATCTCTACAGTCATTCTGTGTTGGATTACCTTCCCTTCCTTGAGTCCCCAGACCTTAGCCTAGATATATGACTTATTAGAGATGTCTAGTGTTGGTGGGAAATGGTTTTGCAAATGTGCAAAAAAGCCCTACTTAGATAGTTTTGAAATCTAAGCAACAAATAATGAATCAAAAATTGAAAATAAACTTAGACTCAAAATGACCAAGCCTTTCACTTCATTATTTAATTTTAAAACTTATAAATATTGTTAAATAAACCCAAAATTCATATTATATCAAACATATGTAAAGCACACATATATAAAACAAAAGAAACGCACATATTATGTTGTGTATTATACTCATAAAACCTCATCACACAACTTTAAACATAATGCAATTTTGATATTTGTGCAGAATCGAATTTAATATCTTTATGGTATGTTTGTGCAGGTAATTCGTAGATGTTGTTGGCGTTTTCTCTAAAATCCATAACATTCGGACTTCGGACTTCGTCGTTTTTAAAACAAAGAAAATATTGAATCGATTAGTTATTGAAACTCCATCACATTTTCATGATGCCACTCACGCAAACCTTATCCAGATCAAAATTAATAATTGAGATGGCAAAATTTCTTTGCTGGTCGCATTTTCATACATAACGAACACTAGCATAAAAGAAATTGAGACAGGTCATGAAAAGGCTTTCTTTCTGTTTTGTGATATAGAAATGACATGATTACATATATAGATTGAAATTTAACTTCATAACAATACAATTCGGAATTTTTGGGGAATAGATCTATTATCTCATACCATACCTCTAGTGGTGGCGAGCAACTTCGTTATCAAACTAATCTTGGGTGGCTGGCTTTGAAAGCTTGTTGCTTGTTGGCTTTTAGTTCGTGACTGGCTGAACGTTACTTGCTTCGTTACTTGCAAATGAATTACCTTATATTAAATAATATAATGATAGTGTAATAAAAAATACATATTGACTCAATTAAAAAAGCTATAAAAAGTAAAATGTAATAAATATAAAATGTTCTATATAATGAGGTCTGCGCTTTTTTAGGTAGAGTATTTATAAGCATTAAATAACGCGTAGCAGAGGTACTGTAAATACTACTTGGGAGGATGCGTGATGTCAGTCATATGCCAGCGATGACGTTATAATGCCCAGGAAACGAAGGCACCAATCAAATCGGGGATAAATTTAGTATATATCTTGGCGGTGCAGATTGGACTGAAAACCAAACTCCATTTAACTTTATCTGGCCCTATTAATATATTTCCGGCGAGCTTCACGGTTTCAATGTCGGCGGCTCGGTTTCAATTTCGGCGGCTCGTCTTTTGACTTAATCGCCAAGGCATGCTATTTCACGAGGAGTTTTCCACTGCCTGGAGATTGGTAAACGCCGGTGGGATTTATTGTATAGCAATCTGTTTATACCTGCTTCATTTGTAGCAACAGGAAATTTCTTTATTGGGAACACTTTGGGAACCATTCTTCTATATTCGGTATTTGGATGTTAGGGCACTCTCTCTGTCTATAATATTCATCACATGCGACTCTGTTAAATAATGCAGGGTGCTCCTCTTGAATCCATGTCAGTGCAGGAGTGATGACCGCATCATGAGAAGGAAAGAAAAATGTGGGGATTAAAATGTGTGCTTCTGAAAAACTTTCAACACATTACGCAGCGGCACCCCCGGGCTGCCCCGCCTCGCCCGATCGGCGGCGGGTCGATTCCGGGAATCGACCCGCCGCCGATCGGGCGGGGCGGAGCGGCCCGGGGGTGGCACTGCCGTGAAATTTCTTTATTGGGAACACTTTGGGAACCATTCTTCTATATTCGGTATTTGGATGTTAGGGCACTCTCTCCGTCTATAATATTCGTCACATGCGACTCTGTTAAATAATGCAAGGTGCTCCTCTTGAATCCATGTAAGTGCAGGAGTGATGACCGCATCATGAGAAGGAAAGCAAAATGTGGGGATTAAAATGTGTGCTTCTAAAAAACTTTCAACACATTACGCAGCGGCACCCCCGGGCCGCCCCGCCCCGCCCGATCGGTGGCGGGTCGATTCCGGGAATCGACCCGCCGCCGGTCGGGCGGGGCGGGGCGGCCTGGGGGTGCCGCTGCCGCGCGCAGCGCCACCACCGGGCCGCCCCGCCCCGCCCAGGGGTGGCGCTACGCGCGGCAGCGCCACCCCCGGGTCGCCTTGCCCCGCCCGACCGACGGCGGGTCGATTCCCGGAATCGACCCGCCGCCGGTCGGGCGGGGCGGAGCGGCCCCGGGGTGGCGCTGCGCGCGCATTGGGCACTTGATATGAACCATATGAATAAACACACTCACATATTGGTTGGTCTACTGGTGATTTGTTGGCGCAGCGCCACCCCCGCGCCGCCCCGCCCCGCCACCGGTCGGGCGGGGCAGGGCGGCCCGGGGGTGGCACTGCGCGCACTTGAAAATTTGTAGACGATGTGAAAGACCATACCCTACCCGAAAACACAGTGAAATTCTTGAAATAAAATTTGTAGACAATGTGAAAAACCATACCAAGTGTGACTCCTACCAAGCTTGTTTAGCAGACATCTGAGAGAAGATAACTTATTCACAGGCCATCGCCATCGCCATGGTAAAATGAACCAGGCAAACAAAAAAATAAATGTAGCTTGTAACGCAAACCAGCAGCTAAGCGAAAGCCAACCTATGTCTCTCTGCTTAAAGTGTATGAGGAGGCACGGAAGCAGAGAGCGTTCTTCGCTCGGTATGATGCCCCGCTTTTGCCTCACAGGCCTTGTTTTTAACCTAAATTTCTCTGACATGGAATTTTTTTAAGTAGCTTTCTTTTTTTCAATCTAAGAAATTATGTCTAAAGCTATTTTCTGGTATACATAATCTTGTTTAAGAATAGATTACAAAATTTGAAAATACCAAACTTCTCCACTTAACCTTTGGACCACAACTTCCCCAGACCACAACCTCCAGACTTCAGCATCTCTCATAGTTACTTTCACTGGGCTGACAGATGTATTCGTTATTCATTTTTAGGTTCGCGTCTTATGCTTTATGCTTTATTTAACTCGACACTTTTCCTGATATAATCAGCATTTCTTATTCACCGCTTTCTGTGGTGAGATCAGACTTTGAAGTCACTTTAACACCTTGACCCTCCAAAGGCCGAGGGCCATTTGAGTGTATCATAGCATAAAGGATCTTCTTTTTAGTGTAATTCAGCCCTGGTTTGTATGATCACAAAGACTTTTATTCCAGAATCTAAGCCTTATTTCTTAAAATCGGAGTGTTTCCATTGTTGGGAAAATATATTCTTCCATCGGAATGTTGTGATACAATCCACCATAAAATATAAGATTATATCGCTCTAATGTGATATCATGCTCTGTTACCTGTTGTGAGGCATGTTAGAAAGTCGAAGGTGTGTATAATGCCACGTGTGTTGGAGATTAGAAAGTGTATAAAACTTTGTGGGGGTGGGTTATTTAACCTTTTAATAATAAAATAATTGTTATTATTTGGGTTAAGAGCATCAAAATCAGTCATTGTGGGGCTTATTTAACTTTTTAATATTTTTTTTTTGTTATTATTTGGGTTAAGAGTGTCAAAATATTTTATGACTTCTTAGCAATGTTCTTCTCACATGGTATTCTTATGTTGATTTCTAATTGGATTATATAGTTTTTCCTGATAAAATAATAAGTTGTAGTGTATTTTATATTTCATGTAAGTTTGTTCTTTCAATTTAGTATGCTTTGTTGTGTGTCTTTTTCAATATTTATGCCAAGTCAAGCATCATAGATAATGACAATGTATTTACATTGAGTATTATTCTGAGTTATGCGAAAGTGTCCAAGGGCTTTTTTATGAGGATTTCTTTGAAAAAGGCCTAGTGAGCTAGCTCGAGTTGTTGATTGAAATGAGCTTAGTGTAGGAGGCCTTGGAGTCAATTCCTTGGTCTAGCTACCTCTGTTGAGTACCTCACTCAATGACCCTGGTGGGTGAGATGCATAAATAGGACCAATGAGTTTATTATTTGGTATCATCTCTAAAAGCTAGGAAATTTCTCCAAGGATTCCCTTGAATATTTATTTGGCAAGAAAACAAGAATTTTCATATATGTGTGGGTGTAAACTAATGATGGTCTCTCATGATGCCTCACTAGAAATACAAACATGGAAATTAATAATCTATTAATTTGAAGGGATAATTTGAGGTACTTTAACAATGAGGAACTCTTCGCTTCAAGATGACAGAGATTCTGAAAAGGTTGTTACCAAAAGGAACAGTGTTGACATGGGAGTCTGCTGAAACCAGTCGTAGATTTAGAAGACTTTTGAAACCTGGAATGTTGGGAATGCATGTGAACTTAGATGGGGCACTAGTTGATGAAAGAGAAGAATATGGAACATCTTCGTCAGCATCCAGTCACTCATTTGAAGATGTGAATTCTGATGGTGTGCAAGAAAATATGAGTGATTTTGAATAATTGTTTAAGATAGTTTATATAATTGATGTATGCATTGTATCTTCAAATAAAATTAATGTTTTCCATATTTTGTTAAATGAGAAGTTATGAAGCATTTTTATGTTGTTGGATTATGTCTTAAGTATGACAAATTTTATTGTTTAAATATCTACAATGCAATATCAAATTAGAGATATAATGTCTGTTTTATTCAGTATACAAATAAAGACTTTTGAATTCATTCAGTGATATAATTTGTTCATAATGTCATGTTTTTTTAGTTTTATAGTTGAAAAAATTTCAATTTCTTTTGTATCTAGCATGTTGTGGTTGAAAACATGTTATTTATACGTAGGAAAAAAAATGATATTCTACCAGAAACATTAATGTGTTTTTCCTTAAAATTTAACTTTGTTTGAGACATAAAAAATTGGTTTTATTAGCATTGTTTAAAAAGTATGAAAATTGACCCTAAAAAAAAAAATCATTATTCCAGTATCAACACTTTCGTTCTGAAGCTATATTTTGCAGGAAAATTTCGTAGAAAATTTCGTAGTCACTGCCATTTTTAAAACAACCGGAAAATTGACACCTAAAAAAAAAAACATCGTTCCAGTATACACACTTTTCGTTTTGAGCACTGTTTTTGTGGTTTTTTTGGGGTTTTTGGGCCAGAGTTCCCGTTTTGAGTTTATAGTTCCCGTTTCAAATTTTACATTGTTGTATGCATCCCATATTGCATCAAAGTCTCCTGACATCGGCTCCTCAATGCTTCAAATCCTCTAAGTCCACCATGTATGAAGTCTCCCAAAGGTCACAACGATCTCATGTCATCATGAGCTCCATAAGTCATCCCACAACCAACATCTAGCAAGCATACAAGTCTCGGCCCAAAGTTCCCTGCAAGATGCCTCAGCTCTCCATGTAGTAGGAAAGCCTCATGCCTCCAACCTGATGTCCATGACTAGGCTTCCCATGAATTCCCACCAAGTAGACTCATCACAGCAATCGGTCATCCTCATCCAAGCTGCAATCTTTGGTTTAGTGAACTCGGCCACCAACCATATCATCATCGCGAGTCCCTTCCATCACAGCTTCTCTACCAAGGTGTCCATCAAGACTATCTCTTGGTCTCGGCCATGAGAAGTCCACCCAAAAGTGTGCCCTCCAACCTGTCCATGAGTCATGCCGGGCACTTAGCCATGTGGCTAAAGCATGACCCAAATCATCCATAATGTCCATCAAGTTCCTCCCTTGTCTCGGGGTCTTGCACCTCCCATCTCAAGGTAGCAAGCAACCTCAACAAGTCCTTCAGCAGGTAACAACCCTTGCTTCTCCATACAAGGTTCCATCATAGTCATCCATGGTAAGATGTCTCCTTGCTTAGGCAAGCTGATCTTGCCCTCTCCTACACATGATCCATCTACCAAATGTCCAAATGAAACACAAGTATCCATACTTACTTTATCAATATGAGGCTCCTCCATATGAGTGACCTCACCCATCCATGTCGATAAGCTGCACGATCCTGGTTCAACTTGATCACCTTCAAGTTCTACCTCCATCGAGTCCTCATCATTATGTGGTCCTTCCATGTGAGCGTCCATCCATGCTGCCAAACTGTATGATCCTGGTTCAACTTGATTAAACTCAAGTTCGGCCTCCATCATATCCTCATCATCACATGGTCCTTCCATATGAGTATCTTTGTCTGTCCATGTCCATGAGCTGCATGATTCTGGCTTAGCTTGATTATCTTCAAGTCTAACCTCCATCATAGTTAAGTCTTCAACATCTTCGGCCATCATGACTTCCTCTTCCTGGTCTGCAACTTCATCTTGTTCCATTGCCTGACTGATTTGAAGAAGTCCTTCTCGTCCAAGCATCACATCAATGCCATCTGTATTTATCACTACGAAGTTCAGCTGACCTCTACATCCTTCCATCTGTACAGGTACATCTTGTATCGAGCCTACTGCCAAATTCCACGAGGTTATTTCCCAGTTCTCCATAGTAGATATCAGCCCCACTTCTTCTACTAACCGTGCTGATATAAGGTTATATGAGCCACCTGTGTTTGCCAACGCTTGAACATCTTTGCCACAAATCTTCAAGTTTACAAGACCTCGGTTGTTCTCCATAACCTTATCTTCACCTGTCAACTGCCACGAGCAACCTTTGCTCTGATATGTTTCAACACCTGAACCTTGTCCAAGTCTCCACGAGAAACCCTGCTCACCAGCTCCGACCGAGCTCTGATACCACCTGTCACACCCCCAAGTCTACGGTAGTCTTCCAACCGTGCCGAGCGGGGTGCGGCACCACCGTGCACTTTATTTTTAACAATACTCGTGCACATGGACTACGCCTTAACCGATATAAACATGCTTTAACTGTTATCTTATAACCATATGAAAGCATTAATCTTCATAATTCATCATAAACCATTCTTAACATTTTCATGTGCAATTAAACTGAATAACAATTGCAAACAACCGTGTAGAATGGGAGGGGCAACTCCCTAACAAGTTCGCCCGATAATAATATATTATGATAATCTTCAATATAACATCAACCAGTGTGCCTGGCAAAATCCAAGGCCAACACTTAGCAATATTTACAACAAGGCAAAGACGGCCTTACAATGCATATGCTAACTCCTTAAGGTAGGAGGGTGCTCAACCGGGGCACAAGACCTCCTCCTTTAAGTCCTGCATAAACTGAGTACAAACTCCCTCAACCGAGACCTTACTTCACATAACCCAAGCTCCAAAATATGCGAATTCCTCTTATTCTCTATGCGCATGAGGAATGCGCATCTCCTCAAGACACTTCTCACTTTTCTTGTCCTTATGCGAAGGAGATCAAGTGAAGTTCCATGATGATAATGAAGCCTCATCCTCCATAATATATACGCATCTTCCTTATGTTTCAAGGGGGTTGCTTAACTTATGGCCGACCCCACTAATTAACACATAAGCCCACGTATTATTATATTATGTTATATTTTATTAATCCACACATATTTATATATGTGTACAAGCCACCATATGGTATGTTGATACATGCATTGTCGTTCATTTGGAGAGGGGCGTTCAGCCTAAAGCCGACCCCCATATCCTCCACTCCACGCCCATAAAACACGTATTAACATATCGACCTGGCTTATGGTTTGTCGTATATACACAAAGGTCCCAACAATTGGTTTATTCAAGTGTTTCCTTTCGTTGCACATACATAATAACGTCGCACCACAGCTTCGATGTTCGTCGCATTATGCTCGGCTGTCTGTCGCATTTGCTGCACCCGTTCCTCGCATAACCACACCCGCCTGTAGTATGACCGTGCCCACGGGTCGCTCACCCACCATGCACGGTTCACCCACGGGTCGCCCGCTCATCGTGCACGGGTCGCCCGCCTAAGTCGCGTTCGTTCGCCTATCGTCGGGCCCGCCCAAGTGTCGGAGGTAGCTCGCCCGCTTGTCGCACTGCCCGTCGTCGTGCCAAAACGCGCCCGTCGTTGTGCCAAGAAGCATCCGTCGTCATGCACGGGGCGCCCGCCCATCGTGCATGCCTGCCCGAGACTCAAGGGCCTTACAAAAACTGTCACGCCCCCAAGCTTATGGTAGTCTTCCAACCGTGCCCGGCGGGGTGCGGCACCACCGTGCACTTTCTTTTTTTCAATACTCGTGCACATGGACTACGCCTTAACCGATATAAACACGCTTTAACTGTTATCTCATAACTATATAAAAGCATTAATCTTCATAATTCATCATAAGCCATTCTTAACATTTTCATGTGCAATTAAACCGAATAACAATTTAAAACAACCGTGTAGAATGGGAGGGGCAACTCCCGAACGAGTCCGCCCAATAATAATATATTATGAAAACCTTCAATAATACATACAAGTGTGCCGGGCAAAGTCATCGGCCAACACTTCAGCCCCGTCTCTTTGTGACCGTGATGTTCTTCATTTGCTTCTTATTGGATTGATTGGTCAACCACCTTATACTCCTTATGAGAGCACTTCTTCATGTTGACCTTTACTCCACTGTAGCACATGCCTCCAAGCATGTCGTTGGCGAAAGAGATCATTTTATTCTTGATCGTGATTCTAAAACTTTTCCCATGACCCAATCAATATATATGGCGACATGACTTAAACTTTGATGCATACATACCTCACATTGATTATGCTTTTATCATCACGGCTTTATTTGATAGTTCTCCTCGATTGGTGTATCGTTTCTTGCTTCATCTTCTCTCGCCTCTATATCATCCTCTCTTGAATCCCATAAATGGGACCCCCAATGAGACCTCTACCCCCTTTGAAAGAAGACTTTAAGCAAAGAGGTTGACTTAGTCCTAGGAGGATCTTCCTTCTTTTGCTTCTTGTTGTCTTCTTTCACTTCTTGAGTTACATGAGCTTCTTCCCTTTTTCTCTTGTTGTTGTTGTCCTTCTTAAGTTTAGGAAAATCCCTTTTGTAGCGTCCATACTCTTGGCATCCAAACCGTTCGACTTTGGACATGTAGTGGCCCCAACCAATTTGTTACTTTCCTTGCAAAACGACACTGAGGTATACTCAGAAGGGGACATATACTTACTTGATAGAGTTTGAGATGTAGTGAACTTGCTTTCTTCTTGAATACTTGATGGCTTGCCTTCCTTAGATCTTGATGTTGTTCAAGTTTCTTTCTTTAAATGGACTTGCTTGATGACTTGACTCGTAGTGCCTTTCATTCTTCAAGATGGTGTAGCTTGATGTAGGTCCCTCTTTGATTTGTTCTTCTTGTAGGTGCCTTTATACAAGGCGTTTCTTCTTGCTTTGTAGTCTTCCATGAGGAATGATATATGGTAGACCTTCTTGTCCTTGATGTGATTGAGACTTCTTGGTTTGACGCTTCAACCTTGCGGATGTTCTTGAGATTCCCTTTCCTTGATGTGTCACCTTAGCTCCGATACCGCATTGAAGAATCTGGGGCAATGTGGTATAGCGGGATTCTTCTAGACTTGATAACAATTTGTGAAGCTATTTTTCAATTTATCGTGTTATCTTAATCTTCTTCTCTTCTTATTAATGCATGTGTGTTTACTTTCATCAAACTGGTGCCAAAAACATAAGAACAAGAACACAAGATGTTGGCTCTCTGCCAGGGAAAAACCTCTCTCTCTCTCTCAGAGAGGAAAACCCTTTCATAGATTTCCCTCATTGAAGCTTCTTATTGGTCATTGCGAAGCCCTAGACCCTTGACAATAATATCCCCCAAGCACAAGTCGAGTCCTTCCTCCTCTCTGCACTTTGTTTCTTCGGTGCTTCATTCCCCGGCACTCTGTCCTTCTTTCAACTTTTGATAGTCCATGGTGGACTAGCTCTAGAAGAGATTCCAACCTTTGATCCTTAGCGAGGTCCTTTACCAATGAAGAAACCTTCATTCTCTTGACCAACCGAGCGTTTTTCTTGATGTGAGGTTGCAGGCTCGATGTACACCAAGTTTACTGCACCTGGGGTGATTTCCATCGCGACGAGACATGGAAACCCCAAATTTCCCGCACTTGGGATGCTTTCGACAAGGCGAGACATGGAATCCCCGGGTACCCCGCAATTTGGCGACCTTTGTCGAGGAGGGACCGCGAGACCCCATGTCATGCTCCTATCCTAGTGGTAGTATTTCAACCACGCATAAGCGGGTGCAGCACCGCCGTACTTTTTCCTTTTACCAATACTTGAGTACACGGTCTGCGCCTACTTCAACACTCGGTCAATTTTCTAGTAAGTGTTCTTAACAATGTAGCGAAAATAACTTACCATAAATTTATCTTCTTCAATTATTCTTTCAACCTGTCATGTCGTGTGGTCGTGCTGCACTGGCCCGCGGCCTGCATGACACAACTCCACACCTGAACTGCGAACCTGTCCGCTCGAATTTCCCTTCTGCGATGCCCAAACTCTGCCCGTCGGTGCGGTCCATAGTGAGCGAGCATGGCCCGCATGCAGTGCGGCCTGCCTGCTCGGACGGTAACCCGCCCCACTCTACCTGTCCATGCTACCAAGCCTGACCCGCCCCCTGTAATCCGCCCGTCGGTGCGGCCCTCTTACCCGCGTCCTTCTCTTCCTTCCGTTTTCACCCAACTCCTTCCTTCGCACTGTTCTGCGATGTGGAAGTCTGAGTTCGATGTCCCTTCGTCGAACACCATCCTCCTTACTTATACACATCCTTTCACCCAAGGGCCATGTCTCTCGAGGATAACAAGGGTCGGCTCCATCAACATGCATGCCCGACTAACCTGCCACATAACCTCGACACGCCCCATTCCAACGAACCGCTGCGTCCCTTCGTGTGCACCATCGCACCCATGGGTCGACTCCAACACCTCGACGATTACACCCGTCGCCGCATGTTGCACACCTACCCGCATCCTGACTCGTCCACATGTGGTCACCTCTTTCATCCGGGCACGCAAAAAGGGTCGCCCGTGCGCCTTCCGTCGGTGGCTTGCCCATCGTGCAGGTATCAAGGGGCGTGCACCATCCCCAACATGGCGCGAGCGACATGGGAACCCCGTGTGTCACGCCCCCAGGCCTATACTACTCTTTCAGCCGTACTTGGTGAGGTGCGGCGCCACCGAACACTTTCTTTTCACCAATACTTATGTTCATGGACTACGCCTAACCATTAGTCTACTTAGTTTTTTTTTCGCAACCAAGTATTATTATGTTTCCTTTATGCCAATGAACACCCATACGCATAGGCAATTATCATCAACAATTATACATGAAGAACACAATTGCACAGTGTAAAGGGAGGGGCAACTCCCTGAACAATGAGTTTGCCCGAATAAAATATATTATTCAACTCTACAATGTTTACGGGGCTTTACAAGTATACTTGGGAAACACCAAGTTTCATACTTAGCCAATTTTACAAATAGGAAACACCTCCGTGTGCCAACCGAGTTCCTTGCCTGAGCTGGGCGGGCATGCCCTCACACGAGCTGCCAACCGTACTCGTCGACCGAACCTCGTTTATCGCTGCACGACGGGCGGGTGACCTCACCCGAGTCACCCAGCATTCCCTGTTGCACGACGGGTGGGCGACTTACCCGAGTCACCCGAGACACCTCCGCGTTTCTTCTTCCACGACGGGTGGGCGACCTACCCGAGACACCCCTTGTCACACCGAACGGCGGGTGCCTTCCTTACCCGCGCCCTCACCCGAGAACTGAACCCTGTGCGTATCGTGTGTGCTTGCCCAAGAGCGGGTGCATATATGCACGTGCCTCTTTTGCGACCTGCTCCACTACTTCGCACTTTTTTCTTGATCACCAAATGCTCATGTTCGAATGTCCATCTTCGAATGAATGCCAAATGCTCCAATGCCTTGCCATATTTATACGAGTGGTTGGGCGAGTCGCTGCCCAGGCCGACTCGACCACCGCGTGCCAAAATGCCCTTACACGTCGCAAACTTGCCATCCGATTGCTGGTCGGCAAACAATCCTTCGTTCAAGTCGCCCCAACATGTGAGTCGGCCCGTGGGTTATGCCAAATGCTCCCACGCTATAAACCAACCATCGCTCCACCTCTAATGCGCATTATACTTATGTCCCTTCCCACATTTTGGTTGTAGAGTTCGCACTTCGTACCGACGGGGAGAAACCGAACCGCAGGTCCTTACACCGCATTTCCTAGACTTGGGTAGCAATTTTTGTTGTGACGCGAAACGGAAACCCAGTGTGTGTCCGTTGACTTGG
>CM062808.1:562412073-562444573 GCA_031772625.1 Pinus tabuliformis | reverse complement strand
TTTTCCTCCGCTTAATTATATGCTTAAACTCAGCGGGTGTTCTCGCCTGAGCTGAGGTCGCAAATTTGGAGCTAAATCCGCCCTACCCCATGGGAGGACAAGAGAGAGCAAAGCAAGTTCGAGCGATGCCACACATGTAAATAAACCCAAAATTCATATTATATCAAACATATGTAAAGCACACATATATAAAACAAAAGAAACGCACATATTATGTTGTGTATTATACTCATAAAACCTCATCACACAACTTTAAACATAATTCAATTTTGATATTTGTGCAGATTCGAATTTAATATCTTTATGGTATGTTTGTGCAGGTAATTCGTAGATGTTGTTGCCGTTTTCACTAAAATCCATAACATTCGGACTTCGGACTTTGTCGTTTTTAAAATAAAGAAAATATTGAATCAATTATTTATTGAAACTCCATCACATTTTCATGATGCCACTCACGCAAACCTTATCCAGATCAAAATTAATAATTGAGATGGCAAAATTTCTTTGCTGGTCGCATGTTCATACATAACGAACACTAGCATAAAAGAAATTGAGACAGGTCGTGAAAAGGTTTTCTTTCTGTTTTGTGATATAGAAATGACATGATTACATATATAGATTGAAATTGAACTTCATAACAATACAATTCGGAAGTTTTGGGGAATAGATCTATTATCTCATACCATACCTCTAGTGGTGGCGAGCGACTTCGTTATCAAACTAATCTTGGGTGGCTGGCTTTGAAAGCTTGTTGCTTGCTGGCTTTTAGTTCGTGACTGGCTGAACGTTACTTGCTTCGTTACTTGCAAATGAATTACCTTATATTAAATAATATAATGATAGTGTAATAAAAAATACATATTGACTCAATTAAAAAAGCTATAAAAAGTAAAATGTAATAAATATAAAATGTTCTATATAATGAGGTCTGCGCTTTTTTAGGTAGAGTATTTATAAGCATTAAATAACGCGTAGCAGAGGTACTGTAAATACTACTTGGGAGGATGCGTGATGTTCGTCATATGCCAGTGATGACGTTATAATGCCCAAGAAATGAAGGCACCAATCAAATGGGGGATAAATTTAGTATATATCTTGGTGGTTCAGATTGGACTGAAAACCAAACTCCATTTAACTTTATCTGGCCCTATTAATATATTTCCGGCGAGCTTCACGGTTTCAATGTCGGCGGCTTGGTTTCAATTTCGACGGCTCGTCTTTTGACGTAATCGCCAAGGAATGCTATTTCACGAGGAGTTTTCCACCGCCTGGAGATTGGTAAACTCCGGTGGGATTTATTGTATAGCAATCTGTTTATACCTGCTTCATTTGTAGCAACAGGAAATTTCTTTATTGGGAACACTTTGGGAACCATTCTTCTATATTCGGTATTTGAATGTTAGGGCACTCTCTCCGTCTATAATATTCGTCACATGCGACTTTGTTAAATAATGCAGGGTGCTCCTCTTGAATCCATGTCAGTGCAGGAGTGATGACCGCATCATGAGAAGGAAAGCAAAATGTGGGGATTAAAATGTGTGCTTCTGAAAAACTTTCAACACATTACGCAGCGGCACCCCCGGGCCGCCCCGCCCCGCCCGATCGGCGGCGGGTCGATTCCGAGAATCGACCCGCGGCCGGTCGGGCTGGGCGGGGCGGCCCGGGGGTGGCGCTGTCGTGAAATTTCTTTATTGGGAACACTTTGGGAACCATTCTTCTATATTTGGTATTTGGATGTTAGGGCACTCTCTCCGTCTATAATATTCGTCACATGCGACTCTGTTAAATAATGCAGGGTGCTCCTCTTGAATCCATGTCAGTGCAGGAGTGATGACCGCATCATGAGAAGGAAAGCAAAATGTGGGGATTAAAATGTGTGCTTCTGAAAAACTTTCAACACATTACGCAGCGGCACCCCCGGGCCGCCCCGCCCCACCTGATCAGCCTGTGAATAAGTTATCTTCTCTCAGATGTCTACTAAACAAGCTTGGTAGGAGTCACACTTGGCGGGGCGCGGCGGGGCGGCCCAGGGGTGGCACTGTGCGCGCTTGAAAATTTGTAGACAATGTGAAAGACCATACCCTACCCGAAAACACAGTGAAATTCTTGAAATAAAATTCGTAGACGATGTGAAAAACCATACCAAGTGTGACTCCTACCAAGCTTGTTTAGCAGACATCTGAGAGAAGATAACTTATTCACAGGCCATCGCCATCGCCATGGTAAAACGAACCAGGCAAACAAAAAAATAAATGTAGCGTGTAACGCAAACCAGCAGCTAAGCGAAAGCCAACCTATGTCTCTCTGCTTAAAGTGTATGAGGAGGCACGGAAGCAGAGAGCGTTCTTCGCTCGGTATGATGCCCCGCTTTTGCCTCACAAGCCTTGTTTTTAACCTAAATTTCTCTGACATGGAATTTTTTTAAGTAGCTTTCTTTTTTTCAATCTAAGAAATTATGTCTGAAGCTATTTTCTGGTATACATAATCTTGTTTAAGAATAGATTACAAAATTTGAAAATACCAAACTTCTCCACTTAACCTTTGGACCACAACTTCCCCAGACCACAACCTCCAGACTTCAGCATCTCTCATAGTTACTTTGACTGGGCTGACAGATGTATTCGTTATTCGTTTTTAGGTTCACGTCTTATGCTTTATGCTTTATTTAACTCGACACCTTTCCTGATATAATCAACATTTCTTATTCACCGCTTTCTGTGGTGAGATCAGACTTTGAAGTCACTTTAACACCTTGAACCTCCAAAGGCCAAGGGCCATTTGAGTGTATCATAGCATAAAGGATCTTCTTTTTAGTGTAATTCAGCCCTGGTTTGGATGATCACAAAGACTTTTATTCCAGAATCTAAGCCTTATTTCTTAAAATCAGATCGTTTCCATTGTTGGGAAAATATATTCTTCCATCGGAATGTTGTGAATCCACCATAAAATATAAGATTATATCGCTCTAATGTGATATCATGCTCTCTTACCTGTTGTGAGGCATGTTAGAAAGTCGAAGGTGTGTATAATGCCACGTGTGTTGGAGATTAGAAAGTGTATAAAACTTTGTGGGTGTGGGTTATTTAACCTTTTAATAATAAAATAATTGTTATTATTTGGGTTAAGAGCATCAAAATAAGTCATTGCGGGGCTTATTTAACTTTTTAATATTTTTTTTTTTGTTATTATTTGGGTTAAGAGTGTCAAAATATTTTATGACTTCTTAGCAATGTTCTTCTCACATGGTATTCTTATGTTGATTTCTAATTGGATTATATAGTTTTTCCTGATAAAATAATAAGTTGTAGTGTATTTTATATTTCATGTAAGTTTGTTCTTTCAATTTAGTATGCTTTGTTGTGTGTCTTTTTCAATATTTATGCCAAGTCAAGCATCATAGATAATGATAATGTATTTACATTGAGTATTATTGTGAGTTATGCGAAAGTGTCCAAGGGCTTTTTTATGAGGATTTCTTTGAAAAAGGCCTAGTGAGCTAGCTCGAGTTGTTGATTGAAATGAGCTTAGTGTAGGAGGTCTTGGAGTCAATTCCTTGGTCTAGCTACCTCTGTTGAGTACCTCACTCAATGACCCTGGTGGGTGAGATGCATAAACAGGACCAATGAGTTTATTATTTGGTATCATCTCTAAAAGCTAGGAAATTTCTCCAAGGATTCCCTTGAATATTTATTTGGCAAGAAAACAAGAATTTTCATATATGTGTGGGTGTAAACTAATGATGGTCTCTCATGATGCCTCACTAGAAATACAAACATGGAAAAAAATAATCTGTTAATTTGAAGGGATAATTTGAGGTACTTTAACAATGAGGAACTCTTCGCTTCAAGATGACAGAGATTCTGAAAAGGTTGTTACCAGAAGGAGCAGTGTTGACATGGGAGTCTACTGAAACCAGTCGTAGATTTAGAAGACTTTTGAAACCTGGAATGTTGGGCATGCATGTGAACTCAGATGGGGCACTAGTTGATGAAAGAGAAGAATATGGAACATCTTCGTCAGCATCCAGTCACTCATTTGAAGATGTGAATTCTGATGGTGTGCAAGAAAATATGAGTGATTTTGAATAATTGTTTAAGATAGTTTATATAACTGATGTATGCATCGTATCTTCAAATAAAATTAATGTTTTCCATATTTTGTTAAATGAGAAGTTATGAAGCATTTTTATGTTGTTGGATTATGTCTTAAGTATGATAAATTTTATTGTTTAAATATCTAAAATGCAATATCAAATTAGAGATATAATGTCTGTTTTATTCAGTATACAAATAAAGACTTTTGAATTCATTCAGTGATATTTTTTAGTTTTATAGTTGAAAAAATTTCAATTTCTTTTGTGTCTAGCATGTTGTGGTTGAAAACATGTTATTTATACGTAGGAAAGAAAAATGATATTCTACCAGAAACATTAATGTGTTTTTCCTTAAAATTTAACTTTGTTTGAGACATAAAAAATTGGTTTTATTAGCATTGTTTAAAAAGTATGAAAATTAACCCTAAAAAAAAAAAATCATTATTCCAGTATCAACACTTTCGTTCTGAAGCTATATTTTACAGGAAAATTTCGTAGAAAATTTCGTAGTCATTGCCATTTTTAAAACAACCGCAAAATTGACACCTAAAAAAAAAACATCGTTCTAGTATACACACTTTTCGTTTTGAGCACTGTTTTTGTGGTTTTTTTGGGGTTTTTGGGCCAGAGTTCCCGTTTTGAGTTTATAGTTCCCATTTCAAAGTTTACATTGTTGTATTCATCCCATACTGCATCAAAGTCTCCTGACATCGGCTCCTCAATGCTTCAAATCCTCTAAGTCCACCATGTATGAAGTCTCCCAAAGGTCACAACGATCTCATGTCATCATGAGCTCCATAAGTCATCCCACAACCAACATCTAGCAAGCATACAAGTCTCGGCCCAAAGGTCCCTGCAAGATGCCTCAGCTCTCCATGTAGTAGGAATGCCTCATGCCTCCAACCTGATGTCCATGACTAGGCTGCCCATGAATTCCCACCAAGTAGACTCATCACAGCAATCGGTCATCCTCATCCAAGCTGCAATCTTCGGTTTAGTGAACTCGGCCACCAACCATATCATCATCGTGAGTCCCTTCCATCACAGCTTCTCTACCAAGGTGTCCATCAAGACTATCTCTTGGTCTCGGCCATGAGAAGTCCACCCAAAAGTGTGCCCTCGAACCTGTCCATGAGTCATGCCGGGCACTTAGCCATGTGGCTAAAGCATGACCCAAATCATCCATAATGTCCATCAAGTTCCTCCATTGTCTCGGGGTCTTGCACCTCCCATCTCAAGGTAGCAAGCAACCCTACCAAGTCCTTCAGTAGGTAACAACCCTCGCTTCTCCATACAAGGTTCCATCATAGTCATCCATGGTAAGGTGTCTCCTTGCTTAGGCAAGCTGATGTTGCCCTCTCCTACACATGATCCATATACCAAATGTCCAAATGAAACACAAGTATTCATACTTACTTTATCAATATGAGGCTCCTCCATATGAGTGACCTCACCCATCCATGTCAATAAGCTGCACGATCCTGGTTCAACTTGATCACCTTCAAGTTCTGCCTCCATCGAGTCCTCATCATTATGTGGTCCTTCCATGTGAGTGTCCATCCTTGCTGCCAAACTGTATGATCCTAGTTCAACTTGATTAAACTCAAGTTCGGCCTCCATCATATCCTCATCATCACATGGTCCTTCCATATGAGTATCTTTGTCTATCCATGTCCATGAGCTGCATGATTCTGGCTTGGCTTGATTATCTTCAAGTCTAACCTCCATCATAGTTAAGCCTTCAACACCTTCGGCCATCATGACTTCCTCTTTCTGGTCTGCAACTTCATCTTGTTCCATTGCCTGACTGATTTGAAGAAGTCCTTCTCGTCCAAGCATCACATCAATGCCATTTGTATTTATCACTACGAAGTTCAGCTGACCTCTACATCCTTCCATCTGTACAGGTACATCTTGTATCGAGCCTACTGCCAAATTCCACGAGGTTATTTCCCAGTTCTCCATAGTAGATATCAGCCCCACTTCTTCTACTAACCGTGCTGATATAAGGTTATATGAACCGCCCATGTTTTCCAATGCTTGAACATCTTTTCCACAAATCTTCAAGTTCAAAAGACCTCGGTTGTTCTCCATAACCTTATCTTCACCTGTCAACTGCCACGAGCAACCTTTGCTCTGATATGTTTCAACACCTGAACCTTGTCCAAGTCTCCACGAGCAACCCTGCTCACCAGCTCCGACCGAGCTTTGATACCACATGTCACGTCCCCAAGTCTACGGTAGTCTTCCAACCGTGCTCGGCGGGGTGCGGCACCACCGTGCACTTTCTTTTTAACAATACTCGTGCACATGGACTACGCCTTAACCGATATAAACATGCTTTAACTGTTATCTTATAACCATATGAAAGCATTAATCTTCATAATTCATCATAAACCATTCTTAACATTTTCATGTGCAATTAAACTGAATAACAATTGCAAACAACCGTGTAGAATGGGAGGGGCAACTCCCGAACAAGTTCACCCGATAATAATATATTATGATAATATTCAATATAACATCAACCAGTGTGCCTGGAAAAATCCAAGGCCAACACTTAGCAATATTTACAACAAGGCAAAGACTGCCTTACAATGCATATGCTAACTCCTTAAGGTAGGAGGGTGCTCAACCGGGGCACAAGACCTCCTCCTTTAAGTCCTGCATAAACCGAGTAAAAACTCCCTCAACCGAGACCTTACTTCACATAACCCAAGCTCCAAAATATGTGAAGTCCTCTTATTCTCTATGCGCATGAGGAATGTGCATCTCCTCAAGACACTTCGCACTTTTCTTGTCCTTATGCGAAGGAGATCAAGCGAAGTTCCATGATGATAATGAAGCCTCATCCTCCATAATATATACACATCTTCCTTATGTTTCAAGGGGGTTGCTTAACTTATGTCCGACCCCACTAATTAACACATAAGCCCATGTATTATTATATTATGTTATATTTTATTAATCCACACATATTTATATATGTGTACAAGCCACCATACGGTATGTTGATACATGCATTTTCGTTCATTTGGAGAGGGGTGTTCAGCCTTAAGGCCGACCCCCATATCCTCCACTCCACGCCCATAAAACACGTATTAACATATCGACCTGGCTTATGGTTCGTCGTATATACACAAAGGTCCCAACACTTGGTTTATTCAAGCGTTTCCTTTCGTCGCACATACATAATAACGTCGCACCACAGCTTCGATGTTCGTCGCATTATGCTCGGCTGTCTGTCGCATTTGCTGCGCCCGTTCCTCGCATAACCACACCTGCCTGTAGTATGACCGCGCCCACGGGTCACCTGCCCACCGTGCACGGGTCGCCCACGGGTCGCCCGCTCATCGTGCACGGGTCACCCGCCTAAGTCGCGTTCGTCCGCCTATCGGCGGGCCCGCCCAAGTGTTGGAGGTAGCTCGCCCGCTTGTTGCACTGCCCGTCGTCGTGCCAAAATGCGACCGTCATTGTGCCAAGAAGTGTCTGTCATCATGCACGGGGCACCTGCCCATCGTGCACGCCTGCCTGAGACTCAAGGGCCTTACAGAAACTATCAGGCCCCCAAGCCTACGGTAGTCTTCCAACCGTGCCCGGCGGGGTGCGGCACCACCGTGCACTTTCTTTTTTTCAATACTCGTGCACATGGACTACACCTTAACCGATATAAACACGCTTTAACTGTTATCTTATAACCATATAAAAGCATTAATCTTCATAATTCATCATAAGCCATTCTTAACATTTTCATGTGCAATTAAACCGAATAACAATTGCAAACAACCGTGTAGAATGGGAGGGGCAACTCCTGAACGAGTCCGCCCAATAATAATATATTATGAAAACCTTCAATAATACATACAAGTGTGCTGGGCAAAGTCATCGGCCAACACTTTGAATATTTTACAATCAAGGCAACCCGCCTTTTACATACACAATTATGCACCTTTGCCTATGAGCGGGTACCCACCCGGGTCACCAAGACACTCACACAATTCTACACTAAATCGTGTATATAACCTCCTCAACCGTGACAACCTTCACACAAATCAATCCAAGATATGTGAATTCCTCTTATTCCTTATGCGCATGAGGAATGCGCATTTCCTTTAAGACCTTCGCACTTTACCCTTGTCTCTTATGAGAAGATGCTTTGAGCGAAGTTCGAATGATGAAATGAAGTTTCATCATCTCACATTTATATGCTTCATCGTATGTTTTAGTGGGGTATGTAGCCCCATGGCTGAGCCCCATATTATCACACATACGCCCATACATAAGTAATGTCGGCCTGCTGCCATGTGTTAAGCACTCACGTATGGGTATAAGCATTCGTTCCATTCATTAATACATACGCTCTCTTCATATGTTTTAAGGGCGGGGTGCATTATTCACGGCCAACCCCATTATTTACATATAAGCCCACGTATTTATGTTTTATTTTAATTATTTCCACATATTTACATATGCGTGTAAGCCACCATATAATATGTGATTTATTTGCTTTAATATATGCGCTCAACCACTTAGCCACATTCCGGCCTAAGTTTTTCGTCACATATTTTCGTCGCACCAGCTCGCCGTTCGTCGCACGCCCAGTTCGTTGTTCGTCACACCGCAACCACTGTTCGTCGCATCGCACCTGCAGCTCGTCGCATCGTCGGGTGGCCACACCCGCTCGTCGAGTGGCCGTGCCTGCGCTCGCCTGTAGAACTGCAGAACCGCATCCACCAACTTTGTTGCATCGCGCCTGCCTTGTCGAACCATGCCTGCGTCCTACCATGCTGTCCACCGCATCGTTTGTCACTCGGGCCGTCCGTCCATTGGGTGCGGGTCGCCCACGGGTCGCCCGCCCATCGTGTGCGGGTCGCCCACGGGTCGCCCATCCAAGTGTCGGAGGTAGCTCGCCCGCTTGTCGCACTGCCCGTCGTCGTGCCAAAACGCGCCCGTCGTCGTGCACGGGATGCCCGCCCATCGTGCATGCCTGCCCGAGACTCAAGGGTCTTACATTCTCCTCCACCTGAAATCATTGTCGTCCTTGACAACATATCATCTCGGTAGCTCTCCACCAAGATCATCATCAACGGGAAGTCACCTCGATCACCATATGTCGTCCTCATGTGAACTGCTGCCATGATACTCCAACATAATGCCAACATATCTTTGTACACTGCTAGCTCCCATGTCTGAACTAGTTGGGTAGCTAATCCAACTATCACGCCCAAACAATGAGAATGCACATCCTCATGGCACCATCAGTCGTTCCTCAAAGCATCCTGTCACATCCCCGACTTATCAAGAATCAACCTCCACAATCCATGCTCAGGTCCATGGAACTCCATCCACCTCATCTGCAACATGCTGTCCACGGTGTGTTGGTGTCAATGTGCTACAAGTGATCAGCCACATCTATCCCAACATCATCATGTGCGTAACGTAGTTGAGTCTCGGCTCAACCCATGCCCAAGTATAACCACCAAGGCATCATCATCGTAACTCTATTACTCCAAAGTGTCTCATATCGATCCTCCACATCAAGTCACCCTTCCAAGTCATGCCCATACATGTACTTTGGAAGTATGCATCCCATACTGCATCAAAGTCTCCCGACCTCAGCTCCTCAATGCTTCAAATCCTCTAAGTCCACATGTCTGAAGTCTCCAAAATTCACAACGATCCCATGTCATCATGAGCTCCTCCACCAAAGGTCCACCAAGACTCTCTCTTGGTCTCGGCCATGAGAAGTCCATATAAGCATCATCATCACGAGTCCCTTCCATCATAGCTCTTCTACCGAGGTGTCCATCAAGACTATCTCTCGGTCTCGGCCATGAGAAGTCCACCCAAGGGTGTGCCCTTCAATCTGTCCATGAGTCACGGCAGGCACTTAGCCATGTGGCTAAAGCATGACCCAAATCATCCATAATGATCATCAAGTTCCACCCTTGTCACGGGCCCTTGCACCTTCAATCCCAAGGTAGCAAGCAACCTCAACAAGTCCTTCAACAGGTAAAAAACCTTGCTTCTCCATACAAGGTCCCATGATAGTCATCCATGGCAAGATCCTCCATAGCATAGGCAAACTGATTTTGCCTCCCACTGCACACGGTCCATCTACCAAATGCTCAAATGGAACACAAGTATCCATACTTACTTTATCAATATGAGGCTCCTCCATATGAGTGACCTCACCCATCCATGTCGATAAGTTGCACGATCTTGGTTCAACTTGATCACCTTCAAGTTTTGCCTCCATTGAGTCCTCATCATCATGTGGTCCTTCCATGTGAGTGTCCATCCATGCTGCCAAACTGTATGATCCTGGTTCAACTTGATTAAACTCAAGTTCGGCCTCCATCATAGTTAAGTCTTCAACATCTTCGGCCATCATGACTTCCTCTTCCTGGTCTGCAACTTCATATATTGCCTGACTGATTTGAAGAAGTCCTTCTCGTCCAAGCATCACATCAATGCCATCTGTATTTATCACTATGAAGTCCAGCTGACCTCTACATCTTTCCATCTATACCGGTACACCTTGTATTGAGCCTACTGCCAAATTCCACGAGGTTACCTCCCAGTTTTCCATAGTAGATATCAACCCCACTTCTTCTACTAACCGTGCTGATATAAGGTTATATGAGCCGCCTGTGTTTGCCAACGCTTGAACATCTTTGCCACAAATCTTCAAGGTTACAAGACCTTGGTTGCTCTCCATGACCTTACCTTCACCTGTCAACTGCCACGAGCAACCTTTGCTCTGATACCACTTGTCACGCCCCCAAGCCTACGGTAGTCTTCCAACCGTGCCCGGCGGGGTGCGGCACCACCGTGCACTTTCTTTTTTTCAATACTCGTGCACATGGACTACGCCTTAATCGATATAAACACGCTTTAATTGTTATCTTATAACCATATAAAAGCATTAATCTTCATAATTCATCATAAGCCATTCTTAACATTTTCATGTGTAATTAAACCGAATAACAATTGCAAACAACCGTGTAGAATGGGAGGGGAAACTCCCAAACGAGTCCGCCCAATAATAATATCTTATGAAAACCTTCAATAATATACAAGTGTGACGGGCAAAGTCCTCGGCCAACACTTAGAATATTTTACAATCAAGGCAACCCGCCTTTTACATACACAATTATGCACCTTTGCCTATGAGCGGGTACCCACCCAGGTCACCAAGACACTCACACAATTATGCACCAAACCGTGTATACAACCTCCTCAACCGTGACAACCTTCACACAAATCAATCCAAGATATGCAAAGTCCTCTTATTCCTTATGCGCATGAGGAATGCGCATTTCCTTTAAGACCTTCGCACTTTACCCTTGTCTCTTATGAGAAGATGCTTTGAGCGAAGTTCGAATGATGAAATGAAGTTTCATCATCTCACATTTATATGCTTCATCGTATGTTTTAGTGGGGTATGTAGCCCCATGGCCGACCCCCATATTATCACACATACGCCCATACATAAGTAATGTCAACCTGCTACCATGTGTTAAGCACTCACGTATGGGTATAAGCATTCGTTCCATTCATTAATACATACGCTCTCTTCATATGTTTTTAGGGGGGGTGCATTATTCACGGCCAACCCCATTATTTACATATAAGCCCACGTATTTATGTTTTATTTTAATTTCCACATATTTACATATGCGTGTAAGCCACCATATAATATGTGATTTATGTGCTTTAAGATATGCGCTCAACCACTTAGCCACATTCCGGCCTAAGTGTTTCGTCACATATTTTCGTCGCACCAGCTCGTCGTTCGTTGCATGCCCAGTTCGTTGTTCGTCACACCGCAACCGTTGTTCCTCGCACCGCACCTGCAGCTCGTCGCATCGTCAGGTGTCCGCACCCGCTCATCGGGTGGCCGTGCCCGCACTCGCCTGTAGAACCGCAAAACCGCGTCCACCAACTTTGTTGCATCGCGCCCGCCTTGTCGAACCATGCCCGCGTCCTACCATGCTGTCCACCGCATCGTTTGTCGCTTGGGCCGTCCGTCCATCGGGCGTGGGTCACCCGCCCGTCTTGTGCGGGTCGCCCACGGGTCACCCATCCAAGTATCGGAGGTAGCTCGCTCGCTTGTCGCACTGCCCGTCGCCGTGCCAAAACGCGCTCGTCGTCGTGCATGGGGCACCCGCCCATCGTGCATGCCTGCCCGAGACTCAAGGGTCTTGCAGAAACGAAGGGTATTTGCCAGTTCACTGTGCACGGGTTGCCCACCTGTCATGCACGGGTCGCCCACGGGTCGCCTGCCTGGGTCGCGCACCCATCGTGCATGGGTCGCCCACGGGTCATCCCATCGTGTGAAGGGTGTTTGCCCGGTCGCGCTCTTGCCCGAGTCGCGAGGGCGTTACACTCTCCTCCACCCGAAGACGTTGTCGTCCCGAAAACATATCATCTCAGTAGCTCCCTACCAACATTGTATCGATCATAATGTAGACTCCTCCATATAAGGCAACATCACTGCATATATAAGGACCTGCCTCCATCAAGTCATCTCCATGTGCAAACTGCCCATGTCCTTCAACAAGTGCTACACATCCTAGTCATGTTTCAACACTCATCTCCACGATTCCATGCCCAGGTCCATGGAAACCCCATCTTTCTGCAGCATGTTATGATCACCATACCTGCTCAACCATGTTTGAGGGCTCACTGCCATGAGCAGCTTAACAATGAGCCCCATCTTCTATGTCATCTAAGAAGATGTGGAGGGAGAAGAGCTAGATAGATCTTTCTCACCGATCAGCTCAATCCATCTGTCCGGGTCCTCAACCTCCATCCTTTGTAGATATGCCTCCCGATCTTCCTTCTGGATGTTCGGCCTCACATATACCTCATCGATGTCATCATCATCATCCTCCACCAGCTCTAGCCTTCTTGACAAATCCAAGATGCTATCTGAAAGTGATCTAATGACCAATGACTGCTCCACAAGCTTTGTCTCCACCGTAGACAACCGCTTGTCCACCTTCACCTTGTCTTCCATTTGCATCCCTCCTAACTTATGATCAGGTTTTGTTACACCAATGGTTGGAACACCAATGGGTACATCTTCCCTTCCATCATAAATGAAGAGTTTCTTCAAATGTGGTACGACCATGGCCTCATATTGCTTCATGAACTCCATCCCCAATATGGCCTCATAGTCATCAATTCTTACTATAGTGAAGTCCACTTTCCCGGTCCACACACCAAGAGTAGTGTCTACCTTTTCAGCTATACCAAGAATGTTCGTAGGAGGAGAATTCACTGTCTTCATTTGTGCCTTCACTGGTACAAATTTCAGCCCAAGTCTCCTTGCAGTATCTTCACTCATGAAGTTGTGTGAAGCACCACTATCCACCATAGTGAGTACATCAGCACTTCCGACCTTCATCTGAACATACTCCAATCTGTTCCTTTCTGGATCCCTCCTAGAAGGTGCCTCCATAGTAGCAGAAGCTCCTAGTACCTGCATCATCCCTACCGCAACATTTTCATCATGCTCATCATCGGATTGTGCAGCAGCAGCCACCTTTGGTTTGGAGGGGCAATTCTTCACCACATGTGGTCCTGCACATAAGAAACACTTCAAAGGCTTCCTTGCCTTCGAACCATCATCCGATTTCGAATCATCATCCTTCTTCTTTCCCCTTGGCTTATCAGACTTCTTTTTCTCATTAGAAGTCTCATCGTATTGATCCACCAACCTGTCAACCACAACAAAAGCTTCCTCAAGTGTTCTGATCTTCTGCCTCTTCACCTCATTGCGTGCCCAAGGCTTCAACCCAATAATGAAGTTGAACACCTTGTCCCTTTCCGCCATGTCGGGGAGTTCCAGAGCTGCACTTGAAAACTCTCGCTGATATGCTTGTAAGCTTCCAGTTTGTTTGATGTACTTAATCTTCGTCCTTGCTTCCCATGTTTCATCCTGGGGACTGAAATGAGTCTGCAAAGCCTTTTTCATGTCATTCCACGAAGTGATGTCATCAGCATTACCATTGATAATCTGATCCACCCTCCTTCGCCACCACATCTTAGCATCTTTTGTCAGGAACTGAGCGGCTACCTTGACTTGTGTCTCTCCATCGGGTAGAATTAACCATTCCAAGTACTGCTCCATATCCCATAGAAAGTTTCCAAGCGTTGCTGCATCCCTTGTACCATCATAAAATTCCGGTTCTTTGACCTTTACATGAGGCACTCCTCCACCTGAGTTGTGTCTCACGGCCCTCTTTAATACCACAATCTCATCTTTGGCATCATCAAGAGCTTTATTTACCTTGTCAAGAGTTCCTTTCAAGTTCACGATCTCAGCAAGACCTTGATCCCTTGATTTTTTAACCTCTTCGACCCTTTCTTCCAACCAAGTACACATAAGATCATTGTACTCACATTGTGTCTTGAGCTCATCATGCTGTGTTCGGAGTTCTTCAAGTTCTTCCCTGACCTTCAAGATGGCTTCTCGCTCCTTAGTAAGTGAGTCCACATCCTGGTTCCAAGAAGTCTCTAAAGTCTCCATTCTTCCAATCACCTTTTCCATGAATTCAAGAGTAGTATCCTTCACAGTGTCCTTCATTGTATGGCTAGACCCAGCTTGAGAGTTAGCTACCATCTTCTTCTACGATATAGTCTCAACCATTCATCTGTAAGAACCTGTTCAAGTTTCCACGAGCAACCCTACTCTGATACCACCTGTCACACCCCCAAGCCTACGATAATTTTTTTTCCTGTGCCCGGCGGGGTGCGGCACCACCGTGTACTTTCTTTTCGTTAATACTTGTTCATAGGGACTACGCCTTTCACATAAACATACTTAATTCTGTCTTTCTCAATTAAGCACAATACATAAAACTTCATACACGTTTATAACCAATATGCAATTAAACCATGAACATAACAATTGCACACAATTATAATGGGAGGGGCAACTCCCGAACGAGTCCGCCCAAAATCATATATTATGAAACCTTCAATAATACATACAAGTGTGCCGGGCAAGTCCACGGCCAACACTTAGAATCTTTTTACAATATAGGCAAGACCGCCTTTACATACATGTGTCAACCTCCCTTGGTAGGAGCGAGCTCACCCGAGCTTCAGAACTCCACCAACTCGGCCTGCACATAAAACCATCTTAACCGTGTGCCTTCATCCTCTAAACAGCCACTTGGTAAAACTGCACACTTATCTCATGCGCATGAGATGTGCACACTTCGCACTGCTTCCTTTTACCCTTAGCTCGTATGTAGAGAGAAGAGCGAGTTTCTTGCTTGCTCAAATGAAGCCTCTTCCCTACCAATATATACGCTGGCTTGTCCATTCGATGGATGGGTGTCAGCTCTCAAGCCGACCCCCTAAAAACATGTTTGGAGCCCTTGCATTATTATTTGGTAGGTCGGCCTTTGCCCAAGGGCAAGGCCTCCCTATGCCCAATATAAACTCGCAACACTCCATCGCATATTTTGTTAAGTGTCATATGTGCGCCCATAACGTCGCAGCCAGCTCGCCTTAACGTCGCATTGTTGTTCGCCCATGTCGCAAGCCGCCCGGTTGCTGTCACACTGTCCGCCCATCGTGTGGAGGGGCGCCCGCCCGGGTTGCCTTCCCTTCACACTCGTCGTCTGCTGCTGAACCGTGTCGCGCCTTTGTCGAACCATACCACGTCCACCACATAACGCCATCGACATGTCTGTCGCCCGGTCGTCCGCCCATCGGGCGTGGGTCGCCCACGGGTCGCCCTTCCGCCTATCGCATTGGTTCTTCGGTTCGTCGCACTCGAACCTCAACCGTCGTGCCTGTTCACCGGGTCGGGTGACCGCACCCGCGTACCAACTCACCGCAGCTCACCCACAGTTCGTCGGGTGTCTGCGCCCAACCTCAGCTTGCCATATGTATTTGCCGGTTCACCGTGCATGGGTCGCCCGCCTGTCGTGCACGGGTCGCCCACAGGTCGCCCGCCCGTCGTGCACGGGTCATCCCGTCGTGTGAAGGGTGTTTGCCCGGTCGCGCTCTTGCCCGAGTCGCGAGGGCGTTACACGCCCGAACGAGTTCGTACGGGCGCCCTCAAACGACCCGCCCGAACGACCCGCCCTGTCATGCCCCCAAGCCTATGGTAATCTTTCAACCATGTCTGGCGAGGTGCGGCACCACCCTGCACTTTCTTTTTAACAATACTCATGCACATGGACTACGCTTTTCCACATTAACATACTTAATTCATCTTTCTCAATTGAGTAAAATGCATTAATCTTCATACACGTTCATAACCAATATGTAATTAAACCGAGAACATAACAATTGCACACAATTATAGAGGGAGGGACAACTCCCGAAAAGTCTTCCTGATAATATATTATGATAATCGTCAATATTACATCAACAAGTGTGCTTGGCAGAATCCAAGCCAACACTTAGCAATATTTACAACAAGGCATAAGACAGCCTTCTACATACACATCTATGCACCTTTGCCCAAGAGCGGGTACCCACACGGGTCACCAAGACGCTCATACAATTCTGCACCAAGACCATGTATAGAACCTCCTCAACTATGATAAACCTCCACATAAGCCAATCTCAAAATATGCGAGAACCTCTTAACCTTTATGCGCATGAGGAATGCGCATCTCCGTAAGACCTTCACACTTTCCCTTGTCTTTATGCGAAGACACTTGAGCGAAGTTTGATGGAGATAATGAGCTCAACCTCCATCAATATATACGCTCCTCTCATGTGTTTTAAGGGGGGGGTGCACTACTCATGGCCGACCCCACCATGTTACATAAAAGCCCACGTATATATATTATTTTATTTTAATTAACCCACACATATTTATATGTGCGTACAAGTCTCCATATAATATGCTTTCTTCTTATGTTTTAAGGGGGGTGCTCCACTCATGGCCGCCCCCACCATTTTACATATAAGCCCATACATATTATATTTTATTCTTATTACCCACGCATATTTACATTCCTTAACATATGCGTATAAGTCTCCATAATGTATGTTTATGTACATTAATACATGCGCTCAACACTTAGCCATATCCCGGCCTAAGTGCCTTTCGTCACATATTTCTGTCGCACATATGTCGCATCATAACCGGCTGTTCGTCGCATTGTCTGCCCGTTGTGTGAAAGGGCGCCCGCCCGGGTCGCCCTTCCTTCACACCGTTGTCCGCTGCTCGAACCGCGCCCACCTATGTTGTATCGTGCCCGCCTTTGTCGAACCGTGCTCGCGTCTGACCATCCTATCCACCACATCGTCTGTCGCTTGGGTCGTCCGCCCATCGGGTGCGGGTCGCCCACGGGTCGCCCGTTAAACCATTGCACCGGCTCGTCGGGTGGCCGCACCCACATATCAACTCACCGCCCATCCGCAGCTTGGGTCACCGCACCTCGGTTTGCCATGCCTAATCGCCAGCTTCGGGTGACCTCACCTCAGCTTGCCGTGCCTAACCATCGGCTCGTCGGCTCGCCGGGTGACTGCACCTGCGCCTCGGCTCGTCGTGCCCGTCGCACATCAACTCGTCGGGCCGCCCGCCCATCGTGCAAGGGCGCCCGCCCGGGTCGTGCCCACAGCCCGATCGTCATGTGAAGGGGCGTTCGCTCGTCGCGCACCTGCCCGAGTCGCGAGGGCCTTACATTCTCCTCCACCTGAAATCGTTGTCGACCTCGACAACATATCATCTCGGTAGCTTTCCACCAAGATCATCATCAATGAGAAGTCATCACCATATGTCGTCCTCATGTGAACTGCTGCCATGATACTCCAACACAATGCCAACACATCTCTGTACACTTCGCGAACCCATGTCTGAACTAGTTGGGTAGCTAATCCAACTATCACGCCCAAACAATGAGAATGCACATCCTCATGCCACCATCAGTCGTTCCTCAAAGCATCCTGTCACATCCCCGACTCATCAAGAATCAACTCCCATAATCCATGCTCAGGTCCATGGAAACTCCATCCACCTCATCTGCAACATGTTGTCCACGGTGTGTTGGTGTCAATGTGCTACAAGTGATCAGCCACATCTATCCCAACATCATCATGTGCGTAAAGTAGTTGAGTCTCGCTCAACCCATGCCCAAGTACACCCACCAAGGCATCATCATCATCGTAACTTCAACACTCCAAAGTGTCTCATATCGATCCTCCACATCAAGTCACCCTTCCAAGCCATGCCCATATATGTACTTTGGAAGTATGCATCCCATACTGCATCAAAGTCTCCTGACCTCTGCTCCTCAATGCTTCAAAACCTCTAAGTCCACCATGTATGAAGCCTCCCAAAGTCACAATGATCCCATGTCATCATGAGCTCCTCCACCAAAGGTCCACCAAGACTATCTCTTGGTCTCGGCCATGAGAAGTCCATCATCATCACGAGTCTCTTCCATCACAGCTTTTCTACCAAGGTGTCCATCAAGACTATCTCTTGGTCTCAGCCTTTAGAAGTCCACCCAAAGGTGTGCCCTTCAACCTGTCCATGAGTCATGTCGGGCATTTAGCCAAAGTGGCTAAAGCATGACCCAATCATCCACAATGATCATCAAGTCCCACCCTTGTCACGGGCCCTTGCACCTTCAACCATAAGGTCACAAGTAGCCCCAACAAGTCCTGCAATAGTCGACAATCCTTGCTTCTCCATACAAGGTCCCATCATAGTCATCCATGGCAAGATCCTCCATAGCATAGGCAAACTGATTTTGCCTTTCACTACACACGGTCCATCTACCAAATGCTCAAATGGAACACAAGTATCATCATCACGAGGCTCCTCCATATGAGTGACCTCATCCATACATGTTGACAAACTGCACGATCCTGGGTCAACTTGATCATCCTCAAGTTCATGCCCCATCGTAGTCATGTCTGCAACATCTTCATCACGAAAGAGGACAACAATAACCTTGCTGTCCTTCAAGAAATCTCGTCCAAGTATCATGTCGAAGCCATTCAACTTCATCACTATGAATTCCAACTGACCTCTCCATTCTTCTATCTGTATAGGTACATCGTGTACCAAACCGACCACCTTAGCCCTAGAGTCCATTGTCTCGACCTCCATAATAGATGTCAGCCCCGTCTCTTTTTCTAACCATGTAGTCATGAAGTTATGTGCAACATTCGTGTCTACCAGAGCTTGAATGGTTTTACCATAAACCATCAAGTCTATGTAACCCAAACTGTTCTCCATAACCTTGTCACGAGCAACCCTGCTCAAACCGAGTCTTGAAAACTTCACGAGCAACCCTGCTCATCAGCTCTAGACCAAGCTCTGATATGCTTCAACACCTGAACCTTGTTCAAGTTTCTACGAGCAACCCTGCTCTAATACCCCCTTTACTTCGGTAAAGGTGTGTAGCAGCTTCAATATCAGATCAGCTGCTCTGATACCAACTGTCACGCCCCCAAGCCTACGGTAATCTTTCAACCGTGTCTGGCGAGGTGCGGCACCACCCTGCACTTTCTTTTTAACAATACTCATGCACATGGACTACGCCTTTCCACATTAACATACTTAATTCATCTTTCTCAATTAAGTAAAATGCATTAATCTTCATACACGTTCATAACCAATATGCAATTAAACCGAGAACATAACAATTGCACACAATTATAGAGGGAGGGACAACTCCCGGAAAGTCTGCCCGATAATATATTATGATAATATTCAATATTGCATCAACAAGTGTGCTTGGCAGAATCCAAGCCAACACTTAGCAATATTTACAACAAGGCATAAGACAACCTTCTACATACACATCTATGCACCTTTGCCCAAGAGCGGGTACCCACACGGGTCACCAAAACGCTCATTCAATTCTGCACCAAGACCGTGTATAGAACCTCCTCAACCGTGATAAACCTCCACATAAGCCAATTCAAAATATGTGAGAACCTCTTAACCTTTATGCGCATGAGGAATGTGCATCTCCGTAAGACCTTCGCACTTTCCCTTGTCTTTATGCGAAGACACTTGAGCGAAGTTCAATGGAGATAATGAGCTCAACCTCCATCAATATATATGCTCCTCTCATGTGTTTTAAGGGGGGGTGCACTACTCATGGCCGACCCCACCATGTTACATAAAAGCCCACGTATATATATTATTTTATTTTAATTAACCCACACATATTTATATGTGCGTACAAGTCTCCATATAATATGCTTTCTTCTTATGTTTTAAGGGGGGTGCTCCACTCATGGCCGCCCCCACCATTTTACATATAAGCCCATACATATTATATTTTATTCTTATTACCCACGCATATTTACATTCCTTAACATATGCGTATAAGTCTCCATAATGTATGTTTATGTACATTAATACATGCGCTCAACACTTAGACATATCCCGGCCTACATGCCTTTCGTCACATATTTCTGTCGCACATATGTTGCATCATGACCAGTTGTTTGTCGCATTATCCACCCATCGTGTGAAAGGGCGCCCGCCCGGGTCGCCCTTCCTTCGCACCGTCGTCCGCTGCTCGAACCGCGCCCGCCTATGTTGTATCGCGCCCGCCTTTGTCGAACCGTGCCCGCATCCAACCATGTTGTCCACCGCATCGTCTGTCACTCGGGCCGTCCGCCCATCGGGCGCGGGTCACCCATGGGTCACCCGTTAAACCATCGCACTGGCTTGTCGGGTGGCCGCACCCACATATCAACTCGCCACCCATCCGCAGCTCGGGTGACTGCACCTCGGTTTGTTGTGCCTAATCGCTAGCTTCGGGTGACCGCACCTCAGCTTGTCGTGCCTAACCGTCGGCTTGTCGGCTCGCCGGGTGACCACACCTGCGCCTCGGCTCGTTGTGCCCGTCGCACATCAACTCGTCGGGCCGCCCGCCCATCATGCAAGGGTGCCCGCCCAGGTCGTGCCCACCACCCGATCGTCGTGTGAAGGGGCGCTCGCTCGTCGCGCACCTGCCTGAGTCGCGAGGGCCTTACATTCTCCTCCACCCGAAATCGTTGTCGTCCTCGACAACATATCATCTCGGTAGCTTTCCACCAAGATCATCATCAACGGGAAGTCATCACCATATGTCCTCCTCATGTGAACTGCTACCATGATACTCCAACACAATGCCAACACATCTCTGTACACTTCGCCAGCCCATGTTTGAACTAGTTGGGTATCTAATCCAACTATCATGCCCAAACAATGAGAATGCACATCCTCATGCAACCATCAGTCGTTCCTCAAAGAATCCTGTCACATTCCCGGCTCATCAAGAATCAACTCCCATAATCCATGCTCAGGTCCATGGAAACTCCATCCACCTCATCTGCAACATGTTGTCCATGGTGTGTTGGTGTCAATGTGCTACAAGTGATCAGCCACATCTATCCCAACATCATCATGTGCGTAAAGTAGTTGAGTCTCACTCAACCCATGCCCAAGTACACCCACCAAGGCATCATCATCATCATAACTTCAACACTCCAAAGTGTCTCATATCGATCCTCCACATCAAGTCACCCTTCCAAGCCATGCCCATACATGTACTTTGGAAGTATGCATCCCATACTGCATCAAAGTCTCCCGACCTCAGCTCCTCAATGCTTCAAATCCTCTAAGTCCACCATGTATGAAGCCTCCCAAAGTCACAACGATCCCATGTCATCATGAGCTCCTCCACCAAAGGTCCACCAAGACTATCTCTTGGTCTCAGCCATGAGAAGTCCATCATCATCACGAATCTCTTCCATCACAGCTTTTCTACCAAGGTGTCCATCAAGACTATCTCTTGGTCTCGGCCATGCGAAGTCCACCCAAAGGTGTGCCCTTCAACTTGTCCATGAGTCATGCCGGGCATCTAGCCAAAGTGGCTAAAGCATGACCCAATCATCCGCAATGATCATCAAGTCCCACCGTTGTCACGGGCCTTGCACCTTCAACCATAAGGTCACAAGTAGCCCCAAAAAGTCCTGCAATAGTTGACAATCCTTGCTCCTCCATACAAGGTCCCGTCATAGTCATCCATGGCAAGATCCTCCATAGCATAGGCAAACTGATTTTGCCTTTCACTGCACACGGTCCATCTACCAAATGCTCAAATGGAACACAAGTATTATCATCACGAGGCTCCTCCATATGAGTGACCTCATCCATACATGTTGACAAACTGCACGATCCTGGGTCAACTTGATCATCCTCAAGTTCATGCCCCATCGTAGTCATGTCTGCAACATCTTCATCACGAAAGAGGACAACAATAACCTTGCTGTCCTTCAAGAAATCTCGTCCAAGTATCATGTCAAATCCATTCAACTTCATCACTATGAAGTCCAACTGACCTCTCCATTATTCTGTCTGTATAGGTATATCGTGTACCAAACCGACCATCTTAGCCCTAGAGTCCACTGTCTCGACCTCCATAATAGATGTCAGCCCCGTCTCTTTTGCTAACCGTGTAGTCATGAAGTTATGTGCAACATTCGTGTCTACCAGAGCTTGAATGGTTTTACCATAAACCATCAAGTCTATGTAACCCAAACTATTCTCCATAACCTTGTCACGAGCAACCCTGCCCAAACCGAGTCTTGAAAACTTCACGAGCAACCCTGCTCATCAGCTCTAGACTGAGCTCTGATATGCTTCAACACCTGAACCTTGTTCAAGTTTCTACGAGAAACCCTGCTCTGATACCACCTTTACTTCGGTAAAGGTGTGTAGCAGCTTCAATACCAGATCAGCTGCTCTGATACTAACTGTCATGCCCCCAAGCCTACGGTAATCTTTCAACCATGTCTGGCGAGGTGCGGCACCACCCTGCACTTTCTTTTTAACAATACTCATGCACATGGACTACGCCTTTCCACATTAACATACTTAATTCATCTTTCTCAATTAAGTAAAATGCATTAATCTTCATACACGTTCATAACCAATATGCAATTAAACCGAGAACATAACAATTGCACACAATTATAGAGGGAGGGGCAACTCCCGGAAAGTCTGCCCGATAATATATTATGATAATCTTCAATATTACATCAACAAGTGTGCTTGGCAGAATCCAAGCCAACACTTAGCAATATTTACAACAAGGCATAAGACAACCTTCTACATACACATCTATGCACCTTTGCCCAAGAGCGGGTACCCACACGGGTCACCAAGACGCTCATACAATTCTGCACCAAGACCGTGTATAGAACCTCCTCAACCGTGATAAACCTCCACATAAGCCAATCCCAAAATATGCGAGAACCTCTTAATCTTTATGCGCATGAGGAATGCGCATCTCCTTAAGACCTTCGCACTTTCCCTTGTCTTTATGCGAAGACACTTGAGCGAAGTTCGATGGAGATAATGAGCTCAACCTCCATCAATATATATGCTCCTCTCATGTGTTTTAAGGGGGGGTGCACTACTCATGGCCGACCCCACCATGTTACATAAAAGCCCAGGTATATATATTATTTTATTTTAATTAACCCACACATATTTATATGTGCGTACAAGTCTCCATATAATATGCTTTCTTCTTATGTTTTAAGGGGGGTGCTCCACTCATGGCCGCCCCCACCATTTTACATATAAGCCCATATATATTATATTTTATTCTTTTTACCCACGCATATTTACATTCCTTAACATATGCGTATAAGTCTCCATAATGTATGTTTATGTACATTAATACATGCGCTCAACACTTAGCCATATCCCGGCCTAAGTGCCTTTCGTCACATATTTTTGTCGCACATATGTCGCATCATAACCGGCTGTTCGTCGCATTGTCCACCCGTCGTGTGAAAGGGCGCCCACCCGGGTCGCCCTTCCTTCGCACCGTCGTCCGCTGCTCGAACCGCTCCCGCTTATGCTGTATCACACCCGCCTTTGTCGAACCGTGCCCGCGTCCGACCATGTTTTCCACCGCATCGTCTGTCACTCGGGCCATTCGCCCATCGGGCGCGGGTCACCCACGGGTCACCCGTTAAACCATCGCACCAGCTCGTCGGGTGGCCGCACCCGCATATCAACTCACTGCCCATCCGCAGCTCGGGTGGCTGCACCTCGGTTTGCCGTGCCTAATCGCCAGCTTTGGGTGACCCCACCTCAACTTGCCGTGCCTAACCGTCGGCTCATCGGCTTGCCGAGTGACCGCACCTGCACCTCGGCTCGTCGTGCCCGTTGCACATCAACTCGTCGGGACGCCCACCCATCGTGCAAGGGCGCCCGCCCGGGTCGTGCCCACCGCCCGATCGTCGTGTGAAGGGGCACTCGCTCGTCGCGCACCTGCTCGAGTCGCGAGGGCCTTACATGCCCGAACGAGTTCACACAGGCGCCCTCAAACGACCCGCCCGAACGACCCACCCGAAAAACCTGCCCGAACGAGTTCACACGGGCGCCCTTAAACGACCCGCCCGAACAATTCTTCATTGGCGCCCGAACGACCGAAACGAACCGACAAGGGAGAGCCGAGCAAACGAGCTTCACGAACATGCACAAAGCCAACCTCGGCTCACAACTTAGCATTTTTTATACGGCCCTCGCCTGAATGACCCGTCCGAACGAGTTCACACTGGAGCCCTCAAACGACCTGCCCGAACGACCCACTCGAACGACCCGCCCGAATGAGTTCACACGGGCGCCCTCAAACGACCCGCCCGAACAACCCACCCGAACGACCCGCCCGAACGAGTTCACATGGGCGCCCTCAAACGACCCCGCCCGAACGACCCACCCGAACGGCCCGCCCGAACAAGTTCACACGGGCGCCCTCGAACGACCCGCCCGAACGACCCACCCGAACGACCCGCCCGAACGAGTTCACACGGGCGCCCTCAAACGACCCGCCCGAATGATTTTGCATGGGTGCCCGAACGACCCAAATGAACCGACAAGGGAGAGCCGGGAAAACGAGCTGCACGAATGTGCACAAAGCCAACCTCGGGTCACAACTTAGCATTTTTGATACGGCCCTCGCCCGAACAACCCGCCCGAACGAGTTCACACGGGCACCCTCAAACGACCCGCCCGAACGATTTTGCATGGGCGCCCGAACAACCGAAATGAACCGACAAGGGAGAGCCAGGAAAACGAGCTACACAAACGTGCACAAAGCCAACCTCGGGTCACAACTTAGCATTTTTGATACGGCCCTCGCCCGAACGACCCGCCTCAACAAGTTCACACGGGCACCCTCAAATGACCCGCCCGAACGACCCACCCTAACGACCCACCGAACGACCCACCCGAACGATCCGCCCGAACGAGTTCACACGGGCGCCCTCAAATGACCCACCCGAATGACCCACCCGAACGACTCGCCCAAACGAGTTCACACGGGCGCCCTCAAACGACCCACCCGAATGATTTTTCATGGCCGCCTGAATGACCGAAACGAACCGATAAGGGAGAGCCGGGAAAACGAGCTACACGAACGTGCACAAAGCCAACCTCGGGTCACAACTTAGCATTTATGATACGGCCCTCGCCCGAACGACCCGCCCGAACGAGTTCACATGGGCGCCCTCAAACGACCCGCCCGAACGACCCGCCCAAACGAGTTCACACGGCAAACGAGCCGCACGAACGAGTTTACATGGGCTCCGACACACGACCAAAACGAAGTCACAAGGGAGATTCAGGCAAACGGGTGGCACGATCGTGCACGAGGCCCACCCCCCTTCACAACTTAGCATTTTTTATATGGCCACGTGTGCCCTGGGTGCCCTCACATGACACGACATGACACGACCCGACCCATTTGCACAGGCACCCACACACGACACGTCCCGACCCGCCCGAACGAAATTTGGGGTTTCCATGGGCGCACGACCCGAACGAAATTTTGGGGTTTCCGTGGGCGCACGACCCGAATGAAGGCACGAGGGAGCATCAGGCAAACGGGCCACATGAACGTGCAGAAGACACACGGGCGGTCACGACTTAGCATTTTTGGCACGCCCACGTGTGCCCGGGCACCCACACACGGCACGACACGGCCCGACCGGCCTTGTGCGAGCCGACCCGACCCGCCCGAATGCGTTTGCATGGGCACCCACACACGACACGACACGACCCGACCCGAACAAAATTTGGGGTTTCCTTGTATGCACAACCCGAACGAAATTTGGGGTTTCCATGGGTGTGCGACCCGAACGAAGGCACAAGGCAACGTCGGGAAAATGGGCCGCACGAACGTGTAGAAGGCACACGGGGGGTCATGACTTAGCATTTTTGGCACTGCCACGTGTGCCCGAGCACCCACGCATGGCACGACCCGACCCGCCCGAACGAAGGCACGACGGAGCGTCGGGCAAATGGGTCGCGCGAACGTGCAGGAGGCACACGGGTGGTCACGCCCTAACATTTTTTGCACGGCCACATGTTCCCAAGCACCCACGCACGGCATGGCACGACCCGACCCCACTCGACTCGCCCGAACGCGTTTGCACGGGCACCCACACACGACACAACCCGACCCGCCCGAACGGAATTTGGGGTTTCCATGTGTGCACACCCCGAACAAAATTTGGGGTTTCCATGGGTGCACGACCCGAATGAAGGCCCGAGGGACCGTCGGGCAAATGGGCCGCACGAATGTGTAGAAGGCACACGGGCGGTGACGACTTAGAATTTTTGGCACGGCCACGTGTGTCGGGAAACCCACACACGGCACGGCACGACCCGACCCGCCCTGGGCGAGCCGACCCGAATCGCCCGAACGAAATTTGGGGTTTCCATGGGTGCACGACCCGAACAAAGAAGGCACACGGGCGGTCATGACTTAGCATTTTCGGCACGCCCACGTGTGCCCGTGCACCCCCACACATGGCACGGCATGGGATGACCCAACCCGCCCGAAGGAAATTTGGGGTTTGAACGGGCGCACGACCCGAACGAAGGCACGAGGGTAGGAATATCTTTGACTCTAATACATAAATATACCTGGGGTAACATGCCCTTAATATCTTCAACATTTTCTTTTGACTCTTTATAACACTTTAACATGTGCTAGGCCTATTTCAATGAGCAAGAAACTCAATGACAAATATATATATATTTATATATTTATTTATTTTCTTGAATAAATACAAATATCAAAAGTACATTTATGAAGACCGAACCGAGTTACACTTTCTTCAACACCCCCTCTCAACTAGGGAGGTATTCGTAAATCATTACAAGGTGTTTGGCTATTTTTCAATCTTGAATAATTCACATAAGAGAAACTGGATTGGAAACCCATCTGTTAAAGCATCATATTAGCCAACATTGTTCATAGCAAGGCCTTGACTAACAACTTTATCTCTCATAATACCAGAGCACAATGTTGGCGAGGCCAATGGCTTATAAACACCTTGGTCATTGTCTCTAAAGGTACATACCCACCCAGGTGTTCCCTGAGTATGACCTTCCAGGACAATTCTTGTCTTGGGTTCCCATCCCTCAAAGAATATCGCTCCTCTTGCCTACTCTTGTCTTGGGTGCCCTACACATCCTCAAAGAGCATCAGATGCCAAATGATTGCCCAATCCTCCCATTATTTCTTGCCAAGTGAAGACAAGAATGTTGTGTCTATCTCTTCCCCTTGATTGGGGAAGACATGCCCAAGTTTCCTCTGACAAGGAACTTGCCCAAGCTCCTTTGTATTTGGGAACTTGTTAGAACTCCCTCTTAGCTAGGGACTTGTCCATTCATCAACAACGTCTTCTTCGTGGGTCCTTCAGTCGCTTGATCTCCTTCTTTCCTTCGATGTCATGAAGTCTTTGTTTGAACTTCTTCTTGGCAGGGTACCGGCCATCGATCACTTTCCCCCCTGGTTTGTCATGTCATTGCTCCCTTCGTGGAAAGTGGCCTTCTTGATATATATCAGGGCCTTTTTGTCATCTAGCTACTCCTTTGTCACCTTGTCTATCCTTCATAACACTTATCACATGGATGCTTAGTTGTACTCGCTTGTTCCCGTACTTTGATTTAGTGGCCCTTCATGTCTTCATCGTGAAATTGCTCTTCATCATGACATATTTGTAGAGTTGAATCGGTTATCTGCACCTTACTATCTCCAAGGCCTTCGTAGGTGTCAAGGGTCCTTTATCTTTTTCTTCCTTTGTCAGAGTTGTCGTGCCTTCTTTCGAGAGATGTTGAGGAATCTTGTCAAATAGTTATTCTTTGTGACCGTGATGTTCTTCATTTTCTTTTTATTGGATTGATTGGTTAACCACCTTATACTCCTTATGAGAGCACTTCTTCATGTTGACCTTTACTCCACTGTAGAACATGCCTCTGAGCATGTCGTTGGCGAAAGAGATCCTTTTATTCTTGATCGTGATTCTAAAACTTTTCCCATGACCCAATCAATATATATGGCGACATGACTTAAACTTTGACGCATACATACCTCACATTGATTATGCTTTTATCATCGCGGCTTTATTTGATAGTTCTCCTCGATTGGTGTAGCCTTTCTTGCTTCATCTTCTCTCACCTCTATATCATCCTCTCTTGAATCCCATAAATGGGACCCCCAATGAGACCTCTACCCCCTTTGAAAGAAGACTTTAAGCAAAGAGGTTGACTTAGTCCTAGGAGGATCTTCCTTCTTTTGCTTCTTGTCGTCTTCTTTCACTTCTTGAGTTACATGAGCTTCTTCCCTTTTTCTCGTGTTGTTGTTGTCCTTCTTAAGTTTAGGAAAATCCCTTTTGTAGTGTCCATACTCTTGGCATCCAAACCGTTCGACTTTGGACATGTAGTGGCCCCAACCAATTTGTTACTTTCCTTGCAAAAAGACACTGAGGTATACTCAGAAGGGGACATATACTTACTTGATAGAGTTTGAGATGTAGTGAACTTGCTTTCTTATTGAAGACTTGATGGCTTGCCTTCCTTAGATCTTGATGTTTTTTAAGTTGCTTTCTTCAAATGGACTTGCTTGATGACTTGACTCATAGTGCATTTCATTCTTCAAGATGGTGTAGCTTGATGTAGGTCCCTCTTTGATTTGTTCTTCTTGTAGGTGCCTTTATACAAAGGTGTTTCTTCTTGCTTTGTAGTCTTCCATGAGGAATGATATATGGTAGACCTTCTTGTCCTTGATGTGATTGAGACTTCTTGGCTTGACGCTTCAACCTTGCGGATGTTCTTGAGATTCCCTTTCCTTGATCCTTAGCTCCGATACCGCATTGAAGAATCTGGGGCAATGGGGTATAGCGGGATTCTTCTAGACTTGATAACAATTTTGAAGCTCTTTTGCAATTTATCATGTTATCTTAATCTTCTTCTCTTCTTATTAATGCATGTGTGTTTACTTTCATCAAACTGGTGCCAAAAACATAAGAACAAGAACACAAGATGTTGGCTCTCTGCCAGGGAAAAACCTCTCTCTCTCTCTCTCAGAGGAAAACCCTTTCGTAAATTTCCCTCATTGAAGCTTCTTATTGGTCATTGTGAAGCCCTAGACCCTTGACAATAATATCCCCCAAGCACAAGTCGAGTCCTTCCTCCTCTCTGCACTTTGTTTCTTCGGTGCTTCGTTCCCCGGCACTCTGTCCTTCTTTCAACTTTTGATAGTCCATGGTGGACTAGCTCTAGAAGAGACTCCAACCTTTGATCCTTAGCGAGGTCCTTTACCAATGAAGAAACCTTCATTCTCGTGACCAACCGAGCATTTTTCTTGATGTGAGGTTGCAGGCTCGATGTACACCAAGTTTACTGCACCTGGGGTCATTTCCACCGCGACGAGACATGGAAACCCCAAATTTCCTGCACTTGGGATGCTTTCGACAAGGCGGGACATGGAATCCCCGGGTACCCCGCAATTTGGCGACCTTTGTCGAGGAGGGACCGCGAGACCCCATGTCACGCTCCTATCCTAGTGGTAGTATTTCAACCACGCATAAGCGGGTGTGGCACCACCGTACTTTTTCCTTTTACCAATACTTGAGTACACGGTCTGCGCCTACTTCAACACTCGGTCAATTTTCCAGTAAGTGTTCTTAACAATGCAGCGAAAATAACTTACCATAAATTTATCTTCTTCAATTATTCTTTCAACCTGTCGTGTCGTGTGGTCGTGCTGCACTGGCCCGCGGCCTGCATGACACAACTCCACACCTGAACTGCGAACCTGTCCGCTCGAATTTCCCTTCCGCGGTGCCCAAACTCTGCCCGTCGATGCGGTCCATAGTGAGCGCGCATGGCCCGCATGCAGTGCGGCCTGCCTGCTCAGACGGTAACCCGCCCCGCTCTACCTGTCCGTGCTACCAAGCCCGACCCGCCCCCTGTAATCCGCCCGTCGGTGCGGCCCTCTTACCCGTGTCCTTCTCTTCCTTCCATTTTCACCCAACTCCTTCCTTCGCATTGTTCTGCGATGTGGAAGTCTAAGTTCGATGTCCCTTCGTCGAACTCCATCCTCCTTATACGCATCCTTTCACCCAAGGGCTGTGTCTCTCGAGGATAACAAGGGTCGGCTCCATCAACATGCATGCCCGGCTGACCTGCCACATAACCTCGACACGCCCCATTCCAACGAACCACCGCGTCCCTTCGTGTGCACCGTCGCACCCATGGGTCTGCTCCAACACCTCGCCGATTACACCCGTCACCGCACGTTGCACACCTGCCCGCATCCTGACTCGTCTGCACGTGGTCACCTCTTTCATCTGGGCACGCAACAAGGGTCGCCCGTGCGCCTTCCGCGTGTGACATCCCCAACACGGCGCGAGTGACATGGGAACCCCGTGTGTCACGCCCCCAGGCCTATACTACTCTTTCAGCCGTACTTGGCGAGGTGCGGCGCCACTGAACACTTCCTTTTCACCAATACTTATGTTCATGGACTACGCCTAACCATTAGTCTACTTAGTTTGTTTTACGCAACCAAGTATTATTATGTTTCCTTTATGCCAATGAACACCCATACGCATAGGCAATTATCATCAGCAATTATACATGAAGAACACAATTGCACAGTGTAAAGGGAGGGGCAACTCCCTGAACAATGAGTTTTCCCGAATACAATATATTATTCAACTCTACAATGTTTACGGGGCTTTACAAGTATACTTGGGAAACACCAAGTTTCATACTTAGCCAATTTTACAAATAGGCAACACCTCCGTGTGCCAACCGAGTTCCTTGCCCGAGCTGGGCGGGCACGCCCTCACACGAGCTGCCAACCGTACTCGTCGACCGAACCTCGTTTACCGCTGCACGACGGGCGGGTGACCTCACCCGAGTCACCCAGCGTTTCCTGTTGCACGACGGGCGGGCGACTTACCCGAGTCACCCGAGACACCTCCGCGTTTCTTCTTCCACGACGGGCGGGCGACCTACCCGAGACACCCCGTGTCACACCGAACGGCGGGTGCCTTCCTTACCTGCGCCCTCAGCCGAGAACCGAACCCTGTGCGTATCGTGTGTGCTTGCCCAAGAGCGGGTGCATATATGCCCGTGCCTCTTTTGCGACCTGCTCCACTACTTCGCACTTTTTTCTTGATCATCGAATGCTCATGTTCGAATGTCCATTTTTGAATGAATGCCAAATGCTCCAACGCCTTGCCATATTTATACGAGTGGTTGGGCGAGTCACTGCCCAGGCTGACTTGACCACCGCGTGCCAAAATGCCCTTACACGTCGCAAAATTGCCATCCGATTGCTGGTCGGCAAACAATCCTTCGTTCAAGTCGCCCCAACATGTGAGTCGGCCTGTGGGTTATGCCAAACGATCCCACGCTATAAACCAACCATCACTCCACCTCTAATGCACATTATACTTATGTCCCTTCCCACATTTCGGTCGTAGAGTTCGCACTTCGCATCGATGGGGAGAAACCGAACCGCAGGTCCTTACACCGCGTTTCCTAGACTTGGGTAGCAATTTTTGTTGTGACGCGAAACGGAAACCCAGTGTGTGTCCGCTGACTTGGGTAGCAGTTTTCATCGCGCTGTGAAATGGACACCCCGAGTTCCCCGGACTTTGGCATCTCTTTGTGGCCCCATGACATGGAAATCTGAAGTTCCACAGACTCTCGGGCGATTCAGGGTGTGCCGCGACATGGAAACAGCGAGTTCCCCAGACTTGGGCAGCGGTTTCGAAACACCCCAAGTTCCCGAGACTTGCGAGCTGGTTTGCATCGTCATGGAAACCCCAAGTTCCCCACGTTTCCCTCGTGCCGTAAAATGCAGAAACCCGTGGTTCCATCAAGGGCGCGACATGGAAACCCCAAGCTTCCCAGGCTTGGGCGTGACATGGAAAACCCCGAGTCCCCGCAGGCTTGGGCGCCGCCGGCTTCGGTCGTGGCGCGACATGGAAACCGCAAGTTTCCCCAGGCCTGGGCGCCGGGGCGTGACTTGGAAACCCCCAGTTTTCCCAGGCTTGGGCGCCGCCGGTTTCGGTCGTGGCGCGACTCGGAAA
>CM062808.1:562404573-562407073 GCA_031772625.1 Pinus tabuliformis | reverse complement strand
TCGGCCACAAAACTGAATAGGGGCAACCCCCCCACAACAAATGTAAGGCCAAGGGGCAAAAGGAGGAAAAATGCATGAGAGAAAGAGAAACAAAGGTGTCTAACCCCCTCACGGGGGGAGGCTCGAACAGAGGACAATCTCCCCCCAGCCCCACGCCCTCGCAAAAAGGGGGGAAATGTGTGGGACAACGATCGAGAAGGACTAGGGTGGCCACCCCGGGAGCTCGCACTACTTTTAGCCCTTCCCCGACACCAGCCCACAACAATTCCCCCTTTTCTCCGTAGAGCTAGGGACTGAAAGGAAGATAACAGGGTAGAAAACAAAGCACAAACAAATCACAAGCCTCCCAAGCCCCCGTGCCTTCGGCAAAAGGGGGGAATTGAAGGGGATGACGATCGAGAAGGACGAGGGTGGCCACCCTGGGAGCTCGCACTGTGTTTCGTCCTTCCGGAACACCAATCCACAAAAATCCCACCTTTTCTTCGTAAAGCTAGGGGCCACGAGGAAGAAGGGAAGAGAACAACAAGAGAGAAAGGGATATATCAACCGTGGCTACCGGCTCACAAGGGGACGAGGCTTCAAACAGAGAACGAGCTTCCCCAACCCCGTGCCTTCGCAAAAAGGGGGGAACTGCAGGGGATGACGATCGAGAAGGACTAGGGTGGCCACCCTGGGAACTCTCACTGCTTTTCGTCCTTCCTGAACACCAATCCACAACAATCCCACCTTTTCTCCATAATGTTAGAAAATTATATATTACGGAGCAATGGAACACATATAATATTGCAGAAATATAAACACAGAAAACGCACAAAACAAGAGAGACACAGATATACGTGGTTCACCCAGTTTGGGCTACGTCCACCTCGAACAGCCAGTCCTTCCTTTCTATTATCCAGCAAAATGAAGAGATACAACCTACAGCAAAACCGCTATAATATCCTCTGTTTTCTCTCACAGTCTCACCTCTATGTTTCTCGCTCACCGAATACACATCTATATCACAGCCTCAAATACAATGCCCTCATATAAAGAGAGGGGTTGCCTTCTAGGGCAAAAAACCCTAAACTAAACATAAGTTCTACCGTAAGATCATCCGCCTAATGAAAGGCTCAGATTGGCTAGAAATTACTATACTTTTACAAGGCAATTTTACAGCTATTTTTAGCTTCGAGGGCGCTGCCCCCGAAACCCCCCGCCAGGGGGGGGCTCCATAAAGTCCCCCCACGGCAGTGATTATTTTACGGGTGGCGTTGCCGCCCCATTTTGAACTGGGGGTCCAATATGCCGGTACTATAGAAGATAATCAGGCTCCACACCCAACACATAAAGCTAGGGGCCGAAAGAAGGGAAGAAAACAACATGAAAGAAAGAGAGATATCAAACGCGTCCACCAGCTCACAGGGGGAGGCTCAAATAGGGAACAAGCATCCCCACCCCCGTGCCTTCGCAAAAAGGGGGGGAACTGCAGGGGACGATGATCGAGAAGGACTAGGGTGGCCACCCTCGGAACTCGCACTGCTTTTCGTCCTTCCTGAACACCAATCCACAACAATCCCACCTTTTCTCCGTAAAGCCAAGGGGCCAAAAGCAAGAAGGGAAGAAAAAAACAGGAAAGCAAGAGATATCAAACGTGGCTACCGGCTCACAAGGGGAGGCTCAAACAGAGAACAAGCTTCCCAAACCCTGCGCCTTCGGAAAAAGGGGGGAACTGCAGGGGACAGCAATCGAGAAGGACTAGGGTGGCCACCCTGGGAACTCGTACTGCTTTTCATCCTTCCCGAACACCAATCCACAACAATCCCACCTCTCCTCCGTAAGGCTAGGGGCAAAAGGAAGAAGGGAAAAAAACAACACCAGAGAAACAAAGATCCCAAGAAAAGAGAGAAGCTCAACAACGCGCCGAGCAAGATGTCCGCTAACCAAAAAGAAATCAAACAAGGCACCCAATCAAAAAAGCGTCCCACCTCTTCACACCCTCCCACATGCATTCATCACAACACCCTTTCCAGCTCTACAACATAGCAAACAACCAAGCAAATAAATCACAACCCAAAAATTGACCAATAGAAAAGACGAGGGCCACGATGAGACCAGTGTCTGGAGCACGTCACTGAGAGGAAAACAGCCCCCCCAACCCAACGACACAAGGCTTCAAACGACAAATAGATTGTTGCCCATAACACAAACCCACCCCACTATTGCACCCCTCCGTGTACAAAACACCCGACAACCTTTCCAGCGAGAGAGTCAACGGGGGTCAAAGAATCAAACTCCAAAGAGGAGTTGTCACGGGCCGACACTCAACGCTGGAGAAAGCCGCGAGCCACAAATACATCGATGGTGCAAGGCCACTAGAGAGAGGGACGTTCGCAAAGCGCACACCATGAAATGAAGAAATGACGCGAGTCCCACAAAAAACCCACAATCCAAAGGGAGGAACAAAGACACAACCCGCTACTTCTTTTTCCCTCAGAAGGGGAGTGGCTCATGAGAGGAC
>CM062808.1:562344573-562399573 GCA_031772625.1 Pinus tabuliformis | reverse complement strand
CAAGCAACCTAGGAGATTTCCCACAGCTTTACCGACCGAACGATGAATAACTTTCCCCTACGGCCACCTCCACGCAAAGGAGGGAGGTTGAAGCGTTCGACCTCGAAATCCTTCTTCCAAATAGCCCCCACCATCGATGACTATAGTAGTAGCAAGCCTCCTCCCCATTGGACCACAAGCGCATACACAATTGAAACAACAAATGCCCATAAACGTTGTGACTTAACATTTCCAACCGCAAAAGCCTGTGACACAGGCAAGATGTAAGGGAAAAGTTGACCCCTCGATCAAACATATGGGCCAACACATCTATCAAAACCTCAAAGCCAACACAACCACGAACGATGTGCACTTTGAAAGGAATGCCAACCCTTGACTTTACAACAAGGAGAACAGCACCTCACATCGCCCGATGGAAAAAGCAAGCAAGAGGGAGGGTAGGTGGTTTACAACCAAAACCCTTCCACGTCCCTCTTAAATGTATGCATCTCAACCGACAATGCCAACATGGAAAGAGTACAAGCACAAGACACCAGCACCATAAACTGTCGAACAATGAAGAGGCTAGCCATCACAAGGAGCCACAGCACAACAACCCATACAACTCCCAAAACTTGGAGCAGAAGGGGAATTGTTCACATATGCCTCCAAGGACAAGCATGGCCAACATTACCGCTCATGTGCTACCGAGTGGGTATGGAGAGAAGATGAAAATCGGACACCCTACAAATGACCCAAGGCCATTCTTGAGGCAAACCCGAAAAACCAACTCAATTACCAACCCACCTTTCACACGAAAAGCAAAACCCTCCACACCAAATAGGGAGGAGGTGAACAATATAACGAGGAGCCAATTTCAATGGAGCCACAAATGGCTGCCCAGCCCAATGAAATTTCTCTATTCGCAACAACCGACGGGCACGATAGCGACATAGGCAACGACTGAGTTTTGGGGCTTCCATCTGGGACCCGCAACAACGAAGGCTCAAAGGAGCGCCGAGAAAACTTTCAACATTCTTATCGTTGGGATGGGAAAGAGGGACGGGGATGAGCATGGCCCACATTACCACTCATGTGCTACCGAGCGGGGATGGAGTGAAGACGAAAACCGGCCGCCCTTCAAATGACCCAAGTCCATCGTTCAATCAAACCCGAAAACACAACTCGATCACCAACCCACCTTTCACACGGAAATAAAACCTATCATTGGTATCATGGAAAGGGGCACGAGGGGACCAGGACGAGCCAGGGAGCCACACAACAAAAGCCCATACAGCTCCAAGAACTTGGAGAGCGGAAGGGGAATTGTTCACATATGCCTACCGGGCCAAGCCTAGCCAACATTACCGCTCATGTGCTACCGAGTGGGGATGGAGTGAAGATGAAAATCGGCCGCCCTACAAACAACCCAAGGCCATCGTTCAGGCAAACCCGAAAATACAACTCGATCACCAACCCACCTTTCACACAGAAATAAAACCTATCGCTGGTATCATCTGGAGGGGCATGCGGGGACCAGGACGAGCCTAGGAGCCACACCATAACAGCCCATACAGCTCCAAGAACTTGGAGAGCGGAAGGGGAATTGTTCACATATGCCTCCCAGGCCAAGCCTGGCCAACATCACCGCTCATGCGCTACCGAGTGGGGATGGAGAGAAGATGAAAATCGCCCGCCCTACAAACGACCCAAGGCCATCATTCAAGCAAACCCGAAAACACAACTCGATTACCAACCCACCTTTCACACAAAAAGAAAACCTGTCACTGGTATCATCTGGAGGGGCACGCGGGGACCAAGACGAGCCACGGAGCCACACCACAATAGCATAAACAGCTCCAAGAACTTGGAGAGCGGAAGGGGAAATGTTCACATATGCCTCCCAGGCTGAGCGTGGCCAGCATTACTGCTCATGCGCTACCGAGTGGGGATGGAAAGAAGATGAAAATCGGCGGCCCTACAAACGACCCAAGGACATCGTTCAGGCAAACATGAAAACACAACTCAATTACTAACCCATATTTCACATGGAAAGGACACCTATCGCTGGTATCATCTGGAGGGGCACGCGGGGACCAAGACGAGCCAGGGAGCCACACCACAACAGCCCATACAGCTCCAAGAACTTGGAGAGCGGAAGGGGAATTGTTCACATATGCCTCCCAGGCCAAGCCTGGCCAACATTACCGCTCATGCGCTACCGAGTGGGGATGGAGAGAAGATGAAAATCGCTCGCCCTACAAACGACCCAAGGCTATCGTTCAGGCAAATGCAAAAACACAACTCAATTACCAACCCACCTTTCACATGGAAAAGAAACATGTCGCTGGTATCATCTGAAGGGGCACGCAGGGACTAAGACGAGCCAGGGAGCCACATAACAACAACCCATACAGCTCCAAGAACTTGGAGATCGGAAGGGGAATTGTTCACATATGCCTTCCAGGCTGGGCCTGGCCAACATTACCGTTCATGTGCTACCGAGTGGGGATGGAGAGAATATGAAAATCGCCCGCCCTACAAACGACCCAAGGCCATCGTTCAGGAAAACGCGAAAACACAACTCAATTACCAACCCACCTTTCACACGGAAAGGAAACCTGTCGCTGGTATCATCTGAAGGGGCACGCGGGGACCAAGACGAGCCAGGGAGCCACACAACAACAGCCCATACAGCTCCAAGAACTTGGAGAGCGGAAGGGGAATTGTTCACATATGCCTCCTAGGCCGAGCCTGGCCAAAATTACAGCTCATGCGCTACCGAGTGGGGATGGAGAGAAGATGAAAATCGCCCGCCCTACAAACGACCCAAGGCCATCGTTCAGGCAAACGCGAAAACACAACTCAATTACCAACCCACCTTTCACACGAAAAGGAAACCTATCACTGGTATCATCTAAAGGGGCACGCGGGGACCAAGACGAGCCAGGGAGCCACACAACAACAGCCCATACAGCTCCAAGAACTTGGAGAGCGGAAGGGTAATTGTTCACATATGCCTCCCAAGCCGAGCTTAGCCAAAATTACAGCTCATGCGCTACCGAGTGGGGATGGATAGAAGATGAAAATCGCTCGCCCTACAAACGACCCAAGGCCATCGTTCAGGCAAATGCGAAAACAAAACTCAATTACCAACCCACCTTTCAAACAGAAAGGAAACCCGTCGCTGGTATCATCTGAAGGGGCACGCCGGGACCAAGACGAGCCAAGGAGCCACACCACAACAGCCCATACAACTCCAATAACTTAGAGAGCGGAAGGGGAATTGTTCACATATGCCTCCCAGGCCGAGCCTGGCCAACATTACCGCTCATGCGCTACCGAGTGGGGATGGAGAGAAGATGAAAATCGCCCGCCCTACAAACGACCCAAGGCCATCGTTCAGGCAAACACGAAAATACAACTCAATTACCAACCCACCTTTCACACGGAAAGGAAACCTGTCATTAGTATCATCTGAAGGGGCACACGAGGACCAAGACGAGCCAGGGAGCCACACCACAACAGCCCATACAGCTCCAAGAACTTGGAGAGCAGAAGGGGAATTGTTCACATATGCCTCCCAGGCTGAGCCTAACCAAAATTACCGCTCATGCGCTACCGAGTGGGGATGGAGAGAAGATGAAAATCGGCCACCCAACAAATGACCCAAGGCCATCGTTCAGGCAAACGCGAAAACACAACTCAATTACCAACCCACCTTTCACACGGAAAGAAAACTTGTCACTCGGATCATCTGGAATTTGAATGGGCCCCGCATGACCGAAACGAAGCAGCAAGGGAGAGCTAGGCAAAGGAGCAGCAAGAACATGCACAAAGCCAACATCGGGTCACAAATTAGCATTTTTCATATGGGCTCATTGGCCCGTGTGCACCCTCGCCCGAACGAATTCGCATGGGCGCCCGAACGACCGAAACGAAGCCACAAGGGAGAACTGGGGAAACGAGCTGCACGAACGTGCACAAAGCCAACCTCGGGTCACAACTTGTCATTTTTGATACGGGCTCATTCGCCAAGGCGCGCCGTCGCCCGAACGAGTTCACACGGGCACCCTCAAACGACCCGCCTGAACGACCGAAACGAAGCGACAAGGGAGAGCTGGGCAAACGAGCTGCACGAATGTGCACAAAGCCAACCTCGGGTCACAACTTAGCATTTTTGATACGGGCTCGTTCGCCCAGGCGCGCCCTCGCCCGAACGACCCACCCAAACGAGTTCACACGGGCGCCCTCAAACGACCCGCCCGAACGACCGAAATGAAGCGACAAGGGAGAGCCGGGCAAACAAGCTGCACGAACGTGCACAAAGCCAACCTCTGTAGGTTTTAACCCTGTACAGAAATTACCTGCATACGAATTCTTAAACAAAGAAAATAAACAATGCGAGAGCATAACCCATAAAACACATATGCACAGAGATTTTTCCCTGGATCCCAAAACCGGGACTACCAGCTTGATTTTTCATTATGTTCCTTTCAATGTTACAATACATATTTATACATGCCGAAGCATCCAATACCATGAACCGAAAAACCATCGCGTCCAATACCATGTGCGAAAATCATGCACAAAACCATAGGTAGGTTCACCCAACCTAATATAGGGTCCAAAAAAAATTTTCCCGGGGCGCTGCCCCGAACCCCGTAGAGGGGGGCTACCCGCCCCCCTCAAACCCCCCGGACAGGGGGGGCTGCCGCCCCCCGCTGCGCAATCGGTGCAACGAAGGGGGGCTACCGCCCCCCGTTTAACTACGTAGGTTAGTCGTGGAAAGAATATAACACAACCCAACAATCTCCCACTTGTTGTTTTCTTTCCACAGGGGGCCACAGGAGAGTTTAGTCATTTTTCCAACCCTGAAACACCCATTGTTTCTCTACACCAAGAGAACTTCTCAGAGCTCACAGATTTTGTCAATGCATCTACAGTATTCTTCAAAGTGTCCACCTTTACCAGCAACACCTTTTTGTCTTCTATCATATCCCTCACAAAGTGATACTGAACATCAATGTGCTTTGTCTTTGAATGATAAGCAGGGTTCTTTGCCAAGAAAATTGCACTTTGGCTGTCACAGTCTATTCTTATAGCTCCCTGTACTAACCCCATACTTGAACACAATCTCTGCAACCAAACTGCTTCCTTGCTTGCATGAGTGGCTGCCATGTATTCTGCCTCTGTAGTTGATAGTGCCACTACAGATTGTTTCTTACTCATCCAACTGACTGCACCTCCAAATAGGTTAAACACATACCCACTTGTAGATCTTCTCTGATCCAGATCTCCAGCCCAGTCTGCATCAACAAAACCATGAATATCCAACATTCTGTCCAATCCTGGTCTTCCTTGGTAGCACAAACCATAATCACTAGTGCCACGCAAATACCTGAAAACCCGTTTCACTGTTGTCCAGTGCTCCTTCCCTGGTTTTGACATAAACCTGCTCAATACTCCCACTGCATGTGCAATGTCTGGTCTAGTACAGACCATTGCATACATCAGGCTACCGACTGCACTTGCATATGGAACACGGGACATGTCCTCTTCCTCTTCTTGTGTCTTGGGACACTGTTCAGCAGATAACCTCACACCTACAGGAATAGGAACCTTCACCGGTTTACTATCCTGCATATTAAACCTCTGCAGTATTGTCTCGACATACTTCCTCTGGTTTAACCAGAGCTTCCTCTTTGCCCGATCTCTTTTAATTTACATGCCCAAAATATAGTTTGCAGCACCAAGATCTTTCATGTCAAATTTGGAGGACAATTGGGTCTTCAAATCCTGGATAATTTCTTTGTCATTTCCAACCAGCAACATATCATCCACATACAAGACCAGATAAATAACACGGTCACCAATTAATTTAAAATACACACAATGATCTGCTTTGCTTCTGGTGAAGCCAAGTCCCCGTATAAATGTATCAAATTTCTGATACCACATCCTTGGTGACTGTTTTAACCCATACAGAGACTTCTTTAACTTGCATACCAGTTCTTTCTTACCCTTCACTGCAAAGCCTTCAGGTTGCCTCATGTAGATTTCCTCTTCCAAATCCCCATGAAGAAATGTTGTCTTCACATCCATCTGTTCTACCTCAAAATCAAAAGCAGCAGCAACAGATAAAAGTAATCTAATAGAAGCTACCTTGGCAACAGGAGAAAAAATATCACCAAAATCAATTCCCGGCACCTGGGAATAACCTTTTGCTACCAACCGAGCTTTGTATTTCTCCACCTTTCCTTCTGCATTAGTCTTCTTCTTGAACACCCATTTGCTGCCAATGGGTTTCCTTCCAGCCGGCAACTCTACCAGATCCCAAGCCTCATTTTTGTGCAAAGATGCCATTTCATCAACCATGGCCTCTTTCCAGAGTTTTCCATCCTCTGAATCCACTGCTTCCTTCACAGTTCTGGGATCATCATCAGTAACAGACAAAGCAAAATTTGAACTGAAAGCAGATGGACTATACCTTTCTGGCTGCCTTCTTTCTCGACCTGATCTTCTCACAGCCGGAGTTTGTGGCTCTTCATCTTCTGATTCCTCCTCTGCTGCAGAGTCTGATTCTTCCTCCTTTGGCTCAAACTCTATCTTCTCAGGTTCCTTTGGTTGGACTTCATATTGAATAACATCTTTTACCTCTCTGAACACCACATCTCGGCTGTACACAACCTTCCGTGTGACTGGGTTCCAAAGCTTATAACCCTTTAAACCATCCTTATACCCAATAAAGATGCACTTTTCAGATTTACTATCCAACTTGGTTCGTTTCTCCTTTGGAACATGTACATATGCATCACATCCAAATACCCTCAGATGTGAAAGAGAGGGTTTCTTACCAGTCCATACTTCTTGTGGAGTCTTATCCTCCAACGCTGATGAGGGTGATCTGTTGATCAGGTAACGTGCAGTATCCACCGCCTCTGCCCAGAATTCCTGTCCTAACCCGGCACCACTGAGCATGCTTCTTGCCCTTTCCATCAACGTCTTGTTCATTCTTTCTGTGACTCCATTTTGCTGAGGTGTATATGGAGTAGTCTTCTGCCATGCTATACCACACTTCTTACAAAATTCTTCAAATTCCTTGCTGCAAAATTCTCCACCATTATCTGTCCTCAGCACCTTTATCTTCTTCTCTGTCTGATTTTCCACCAGAGCCTTAAATTCTTTAAACCTGTCAAAGACTTGAGATTTCTTCTTAAGGAAATATATCCATGTATTCCTTGAGAAGTCATCTATGAATGATACATAGTACACAGACTTACCCAGTGATGGAACCTTCACAGGTCCAAACACATCACTGTGCACAAGCTCTAATATTTGTTTTGTCCTCTTACCACCAGAGGGGAAACTCACTCGATTCTGATTCCCATACACACAATTTTCACAGAAATCAAAATCCAGAGAGCTATCATTCATACCTTCTACCATACCTTTACCATGAAGTATTCGAAGGCCCTTCTCTCCAGAGACCACTAGATTTTCTACTCCATTTTCAGGAACCATAGAACTATTGCACCCATCAACAACAGTGCTACCTTGCAGTTTGTACAGAGTTCCAGTCCGAACTCCCCGCATCAATATCAGTGCTCCTCGAACCATCTTGCAGGTATCTTTCTTGAACACCGTCTTTACACCTGCATCATCCAACTTGCTTACAGAAATCAGATTTCTGGCCAATGCAGGAATATGTAGAACATCCGGAAGTGTTCTAACCCTTCCACCTTGCAACTTCAACTTTACTTTTCCCCGACCAATGATTCTAGCCTTCCTATCATCTCCTAAGAAGACATCACCACCATCGTATTTCTCATACTCGCAGAACCACTCTCTATGGGGAGTGAAGTGAAAGGATGCACCTGAGTCAATCAACCATGCCTCATGATCTACATGTGTACTTGAAGAAGCCAAGTACACATCCCCACCTTCATCTGAGGTGGTTTTCGCCTCTGCAAAAGGAGCATCATCAGATCCCTTTCCTTTATCAGGAGCTTTAGATTTACAATCCCTTCTGAAGTGTCCTTCCTTTCCGCATTTCCAGCACACCACCTTTGTAGGTTTTCCTGGAGATTTAGATCTCCCTCTAGATTTAGATCTCCCACTCGATGACTTATTTTTGTTTCTGTTCTGGGACCGTCCTCGTACAGACAAGGCATCACCATTCTGGTTTTCCATATTCTTTCGTCTCATCTCCTCCGTCAGCAAGGCTGAGACTATTTCATCAAACTGCAAAGCAGTTGCATTGCTACCTATTGCAATAACCAGACTATCCCACGAATCTGGTAGAGAACACAATAGACTGATGCACTTATCTTCATCTGAAATTTTAATATCAACAGATAATAACTGACTTACCACAGTATTAAACACATTCAGATGCTCTGTCACCGAGTCTCCATCTTTCATCCTCAGGTTATACAGCTTTTTCCGCAGGAACAGTTTATTCGCCAGAGACTTAGATTGGTACAAAGTCCCTAACTTGACCCACAAAGCCTTAGCCGTAGCTTCCCCTGATACATTCAACAATACTGAATCTGAGACACACAATCGTATTGTGCTCTTTGCCTTCCGATCCAATTTCTTCCATTCTTCATCGGTCACTCCCGATGGTTTAGTACCCAGATCTACCGCGATCCACTGATCTTTATCGACCAACAGATCCTCCATCTTGAGTTTCCACAACTCAAAACTCTGACCATTGAACTTCTCAATCTCGATCTTTCCACTGCTCGCCATCTTCTTTCACCACCAGAATTGATCTCGCAGATCTCCCACTGAACAGGGTCTACCACAGGCCCGAGCGAAACCCCTCAGCAACAAAGGCGTCCCCTTGAAGCCAAAACAGCTCTGATACCAAATGTAGGTTTTAACCCTGTACATAAATTACCTGCATACGAATTCTTAAACAAAGAAAATAAACAATGCGAGAGCATAACCCATAAAACACATATGCACAGAGATTTTTCCCTGGATCCCAAAACCGGGACTACCAGCTTGATTTTTCATTATGTTCCTTTCAATGTTAAAATACATATTTATACATGCCGAAGCATCCAATACAATGAACCGAAAAACCATCGCGTCCAATACCATGTGCGAAAATCATGCACAAAACCATAGGTAGGTTTGCCCAACCTAATATAGGGTCCAAAAAAAATTTTCCCGGGGCGCTGCCCCGAACCCCATAGAGGGGGGCTACCCGCCTCCCTCAAACCCCCCGAACAGGGGGGCTACCGCCCCCCCTGTGACCCCCCCACTGCGCGATTGGCGCAACGAAGGGGGCTTCCGCCCCCCTCTAGCCCCCCATTTAACTACGTAGGTTAGTCGTGGAAAGAATATAACACAACCCAACAATGGGTAGCAACTTAGCATTTTTTATACGGCCGCACCCTCGCCCAACGACCCACACGAACGGGTTCACGCGGGCACACTCAAACAACCTGCCCAAACGACCGAAACGAAGCGACAAGGGAGAGCCGGGCAAACGAGCTGCACTGTCATGCCCCCAAGCCTACGGTAGTCTTCCAACCGTGCCCGGCGGGGTGCGGCACCACCCTGCACTTTCTTTTTTCAATACTTGTGCACATGGACTATGCCTTAACCGATCTAAACATGCTTTAACTGTTATCTTATAACCATATGAAAGCATTAATCTTCATAATTCATCATAAACCATTCTTAACATTTTCATGTGCAATTAAACCGAATAACAATTGAAAACAACCGTGTAGAATGGGAGGGGCAACTCCCGAACGAGTCCGCCCAAATAATAATAATATATTATGAAACCTTCAGTAATACATTGTACAAGTGTGCCGGGAAAAGTCCACGGCCAACACTTAGAAATATTACAATCAAGGCAACCTGCCTTCTACATACACAATTATGCACCTTTGCCTATGAGCGGGTACCCACACGGGTCACCAAGACACTCACACAATTCTGCACCAAACCATGTATAGAATCCTCCTCAACCGTGACCTCTTTCACATAACCCAATCCAAGATATGCGAGACTTCCTTATTCCTTATGCGCATGAGGAATGCGCATATCCTCCAAGGCTTCGCACTTTTCTTCTTGTGTCTTATGCGAGGAGACTTGAGCGAAGTTCGATGGCTAAATGAAGCCTCCTCTCCTCTTATTTATATGCTCTCAATGTATGTTTTTAAGAGGGGGTGTACAGCCCCTGGCCGACCCCCATATTTACCACATACACCCACCAACATCCATTAAACACGTCGGCTTCACTTTATATCCATCGCATATACGTTCTTCTTATGTTTTAATGGGGATGCATCACTCATGGCTGACCCCATTATACATATAAGTCCACGTATACATATTATTATATTTTATTTCAATGCGTATAAGCCTTCACAAGATCATACATATGCCCATAACATACATAAAGTTATGTCGGCCTTCATTACGTGTAAAACCTTCCCAACCAAGGTATAAACACTTCGCATCATCCATTATTTTGCTAAGTGTCATGCGTGCTCAAGTATGTCGCACTTCGTCACAAGCTTTCGTCGCATTGTGTCAACCTCCCGTCGCACTGCAACCGCAGCTCACCGTTTCGTCGCACGCTGCCCACTACCTTTTGTTGTTCATCGCATCCGCCCGTCCATCGTATGCCGCTGCCCATCGTGTAGCAAGGTGCACGCCCATCGTGCACGGGTCGCCCGTCGGGGCGCCCGCCCATCGCTCACGGGTCGCCCGTTCACCTTGTCCGCCAGCTCACCGTGCACGGGTCACTCACTCGGGTCGCCCGCCCGTCGTGCACGGGTCGCCCAAGTGTCGGAGGTAGCTCGCCCGCTTGTCGCACTGCCCATCATCGTGCCAAAACGTATCCGTCATTATGCCAAGAAGCATCTGTTGTCATGCACAGGGTGCCTGCCCATCGTGCACGCCTGCCCGAGACTCAAGGGCCTTACATTCTCCTCCACCTAAAATCGTTGTCGTCCTCGACAACATCCCATCTCCGTAGCTCTCCACCAAGATCATCAACGGGAAGTCATCTCGATCACCATATGATGTCCTCATGTGAACTGCTGCCATGATACTCCAACATAATGACAACACATCTCTGTACATGCCGGCCTCCATGTCTGAACTAGTTGGGTAGCTAATCCAACCATCACGCCCAAACAATGAGAATGCACATCCTCATGTCACCATCAGTCGTTCCTCAAGGCATCCTGTCACATCCTCGACTCATCAAGAATCAACCTCCATAATCCATGCGCAGGTCCATGGAACTCCATCCACCTCATCTGCAACATGCTGTCCACGGTGTGTCAGTGTCAATGTGCTACAAGTGATCAACCACATCTATCCCAATATCATCATGTGCGTAGAGTAGTTGAGTCTCGGCTCAACCCATGCCCAAGTACAGCCACCAAGGCATCATCGTCGTAACTTCATCATTCCAAGGTGTCTCATATCGATCCTCCTCATCAAGTCACCCTTCCAAGCCATGCCCATACATGTACTTTTGAAGTATGCATCCCATACTACATCAAAGTCTCTGACCTCAGCTCCTCAATGCTTCAAATCCTCTAAGTCCACCATGTATGAAGTCTCCCAAAAGTCACAACGATCTCATGTCATCATGAGCTCCATAAACCATCCCCAACCAACACCTCAGCAAGCATACAAGTCTCGGCCAAAAGGTCCCTGCAAGATGCCTCAGCTCTCCATGTAGTAGGAATGCTCCATAGTTGCTCACAACTCCCTCCAAGTAATCAACTCTAGATGTGCCCCATTCAGGTCCATGAAGCTCTCTTCATCATCTACAATGTGCCATCCTCAAGTCTCCAACCTGATGTCCATGACTTTGTTGCCCATGTAGTCCAACCAAGTACATCACAACATCGGTCATCCTCATCCAAGCTGCAATCTTTGGTTTAGTGAACTCGGTCACCCAACTATATCAACATCATCATGAGTCCCTTCCATCACAGCTTCTCTACCAAGGTGTCCATTAAGACTATCTCTTGGTCTCGGCCATGAGAAGTCCACCCAAAAGTGTGCCCTTCAACTTGTCCATGAGTCATGCCGGGCACTTAGCCATGTGGCTAAAGCATGACCCAAATCATCCATAATGTTCATCAAGTTCCTCCCTTGTCTTGGGGTCTTGCACCTTCCATCTCAAGGTAGCAAGCAACCTCAACAAGTCCTTCAATAGTTGACAATCCTCGCTTCTCCATACAAGGTCCCATCATAGTCATCCATGGTAAGATATCCCCTTGCTTAGGCAAGCTGATCTTGCCCTCTCCTACACATGATCCATCTACCAAATGCCCAAATGAAACACAAGTATCCATACTTAATTTATCAATATGAGGCTCCTCCATATGAGTGACCTCACCCATCCATGTCGATAAGCTACACGATCCTGGTTCAACTTGATCACCTTCAAGTTCTGCCTCCATCGAGTCCTCATCATCATGTGGTCCTTCCATGTGAGTGTCCATCCATGCTGCCAAACTGTATGATCCTGGTTCAACTTGATTAAACTCAAGTTCGGCCTCCATCATATCCTCATCATCACATGGTCCTTCCATATGAGTATCTTCGTCGGTCCATGTCCATGAGCTACATGATTCTGGCTTAGCTTGATTATCTTCAAGTCTAACCTCCATCATAGTTAAGTCTTCAACATCTTCGGCCATCATGACTTCCTCTTCTTGGTCTGCAACTTCATCTTGTTCCGTTGCCTGACTGATTTGAATAAGTCCATCTCGTCCAAGCATCACATCAATGCCATCTGTATTTATCACTACGAAGTCCAGCTGACCTCTACATCTTTCCATCTGTACAGGTACACCTTGTATCGAGCCTACTGCCAGATTCCATGAGGTTATTTCCCAGTTCTCCATAGTAGATATCATCCCCACTTCTTCTACTAACCATGCCGATATAAGGTTATATGAGCCACCTGTGTTTGCCAACGCTTGAACATCTTTGCCACAAATCTTCAAGGTTACAAGACCTCGGTTGTTCTCCATGACGTTATCTTCACCTATCAACTGCCACGAGCAACCTTTGCTCTGATATGTTTCAACACTTGAACCTTGTTCAAGTCTCCACGAGCAACCCTGCTGACCAGCTCCGACCGAGCTCTAATACCACCTGTCACGCCCCCAAGCCTACGGTAGTCTTCCAACCGTGCCCGGCGGGGTGCGGCACCACCCTGCACTTTCTTTTTTCAATACTTATGCACATGGACTACGCCTTAACCGATCTAAACATGCTTTAACTGTTATCTTATAACCATATGAAAGCATTAATCTTCATAATTCATCATAAACCATTCTTAACATTTTCATGTTCAATTAAACCGAATAACAATTGCAAACAACCGTGTAGAATGGGAGGGGCAACTCCCGAACGAGTCCGCCCAAATAATAATAATATATTATGAAACCTTAAGTAATACATTGTACAAGTGTGCCGGGCAAAGTCCACGGCCAACACTTAGAAATATTACAATCAAGGCAACCTACCTTCTACATACACAATTATCCACCTTTGCCTATGAGCGGGTACCCACACGGGTCACCAAGACACTCACACAATTCTGCACCAAACCGTGTATAGAATCCTCCTCAACCGTGACCTCTTTCACATAACCCAATCCAAGATATGCGAGAATTCCTTATTCCTTATGCGCATGAGGAATGCGCATATCCTCCAAGGCTTCGCACTTTTCTTCTTGTCTCTTATGCGAGGAGACTTGAGCGAAGTTCGATGGCTAAATGAAGCCTCCTCTCCTCTTATTTATATGCTCTCAACGTATGTTTTTAAGAGGGGGTGTACAGCCCCTGGCCGACCCCCATATTTACCACATACGCCCACCAACATCCATTAAACACGTCGGCTTCACTTTATATCCATCGCATATACGTTCTTCTTATGTTTTAATGGGGATGCATCACTCATGGCTGACCCCATTATACATATAAGTCCACGTATACATATTATTATATTTTATTTTAATGCGTATAAGCCTTCACAACATCATACATATGCCCATAACATACATAAAGTTATGTCGGCCTTCATTACGTGCAAAACCTTCCCAACCAAGGTATAAACACTTCTCATCATCCATTATTTTGCTAAGTGTCGTGCGTGCTCAAGTATGTCGCACTTCATCACAAGCTTTCGTCGCATTGTGTCAACCTCCCATCGCACTGCAACCACAGCTCGTCGTTTCGTCGCACACTACCAGCTACCTTTTGCTGTTCATCGCATCCGCCTGTCCGTCGTATGCCGCTGCCCATTGTGTAGCAAGGCGCGCACCCATCGTGCACGGGTCGCCCGTCGGGGCGCCCGCCCATCGCTCATGGGTCGCCCACCCATCGCTCACGGGTCGCCCACCCGGGTCGCCCGTTCACCTTGTTCGCCGGCTCACCGTGCACGGGTTGCTCGCCCGAGTCACCCGCCCGTCGTGCACGGGTCGCCCAAGTGTCGGAAGTAGCTCGTCCGCTTGTCACACTGCCCGTCGTCGTGCCAAAACGCATCCGTCGTCGTGCCAAGAAGCGTCCGTTGTCGTGCACGGGCACCCGCCCATCGTGCATGCCTTCCCGAGACTCAAGGGCCTTACATGCACGAACGTGCACAAAGCCAACCTCGGGTCACAACTTAGATTTTTTGATACGGGCTCGTTCGCCCGGGCGCGCCCTCGCCCGAACGACCCGCCCGAACGAGTTCACGCGGGCGCCATCAAACGACCCGCTTGAACGACCGAAACGAAGCGACAAGGGAGAGCCAGGAAAACGAGCTGCACGAACGTGCACAAATCCAACCTCGGGTCACAACTTAGCATTTTTGATACGGGCACACCCTCGCCCGAACGACCCGCACGAACGAGTTCACGCGGGCGCCCTCAAACAACCCGCCCGAACGACCGAAACGCAGCGAAAAGGGAGAGTCAGGCAAACGAGCTGAACGAACATGCACAAAGCCAACCTCGGGTAACAACTTAGCATTTTTGATACGGGCTCATTCGCCCGGGCGTGCCCTCGCTCGAACGACCCTCCCGAACGACTACACGCGGGCACCCTCAAAGGACCCGCCCGAACGACCCAAACAAAGCGACAAGGGAGAGCCGGGCAAATGAGCTGCACGAACGTGCACAAAGCCAACCTCGGGTCACAACTTAGCATTTTTTATACGGGCTCGTTCGCCTGGGTGCGCCCTCGCCCGAACGAGTTCACACGGGCGCCCTCAAACGACCCGCCCGAACGACCCAAACGAAGTGACAAGGGAGAGTCAGGCAAACGAGCTGCACGAACATGCATAAAGCCAACCTCGGGTCACAACTTAGCATTTTTGATACGGGCTCGTTCGCCCGGGCGCGCCCTCGCCCGAACGACCCGCCCAAACGAGTTCACGCGGGCACCCTCAAACGACCCGCCCGAACGACCCAAACGAAGCGACAAGGGAGAGCAGGGAAAACGAGCTGCACGAACGTGCACAAAGCCAACCTCGGGTCACAACTTAGCATTTTTTATACGAGCTCGTTTGCCTGGGCGCGCCCTCGCTTGAACCACCCGCCCGAACGAGTTCAAGCGGGCGCCCTCAAACGACCCGCCCGAACGACCCAAACGAAGCGACAAGGGAGAGCCGGGCAAACGAGCTGCACGAATGTGCACAAAGCCAACCTCGGGTCACAAATTAGCATTTTTGATATGGGCTCGTTCGCCTGGGCGCGCCCTCGCCCGAACGACCTGCCCAAACGACCTGCCCGAACGATTTTGCATGGTCGCCCGAATGACCGAAACGAAGTGACAAGGGAGAGCCGGGAAAACGAGCTGCACGAACATGCACAAAGGCAACCTCGGGTCACAACTTAGCATTTTTTGATACGGGCTCATACGCGCGGGTGCGCCCTCGCCCAAACGAACCGCCCGAACGAGTTCACACGGGCGCCCTCAAATGACCCGCCCGAACGATTTTGCATGGGCGCCCGAACGACCGAAACGAACTGACAAGGGAGAGCCGGGCAAACGAGCTGCACGAACGTGCACAAAGCCAACCTCGGGTCACAACTTAGCATTTTTGATACGGGCTCATTCGCCCGGGCGTGCCCTCGCCCGAATGAGTTCACACGGGCGCCCTCAAACGACCCGCCCGAATGATTTTGCATGGGCGCCCGAACGACCGAAACGAACCGACAAGGGAGAGCCGGGCAAACGAGCTGCACGAACGTGCACAAAGCCAACCTCGGGTCACAACTTAGCATTTTTCATATGGCCCTCGCCCGAACGAGCTCACACGGGCGCCCTCAAACGACCCGCCCGAACGAGTTCACACGGGTGCCCTCAAACGACCGCCTGAACGATTTTGCATGGGCGCCCGAACGACCGAAACGAACCGACAAGGGAGAGCCGGGCAAATGAGCTACACGAACGTGCACAAAGCCAACCTTGGGTCACAACTTAGCATTTTTGATACGGCCCTCGCCCGAACGACCCGCCAAACGAGTTCACACGGGCGCCCTCAAACGACCCGCCCGAACGAGTTCACACGGGCGCCCTCAAACGACCCACCCGAACGACCCGCCCGAACGAGTTCACATGGGCGCCCTCAAACGACCCGCCCGAATGATTTTTCATGGGCGCCCGAACGACCGAAACGAACCGACAAGGGAGAGTCGGGCAAACGAGCTGCACGAACGTGCACAAAGCCAACCTTGCGTCACAACTTAGCATTTTTGATACGGCCCTCGCCCGAACGACCCGCTCGAACGAGCTCACACAGGCGCCCTCAAACGACCCGCCCGAACGACCCACCCGAACGACCTGCCCGAACAACCCACCCGAATGACCCGCCCAAACGTGTTCACACGGGCGCCCTCAAACGACCCGCCCGAACGACCCACCCGAACGACCCGCCCCAACGAGTTCACACGGGCGCCCTCAAACGACCCACCCGAACGAACCACCCGAATGACCCGCCCGAACGAGTTCACACGGGCGCCCTCAAACGACCCGCCCGAACGACCCACCCGAACGACCCGCACGAACGAGTTCACACGGGCGCCCTCAAACGACCCGCCCGAACGATTTTTCATGGGCGCCCGAACAACCGAAATGAACCAACAAGGGAGAGCCGGGCAAACGAGCTGCACAAACATGCACAAAGCCAACCTTGGGTCACAACTTAGCATTTTTGATACGGCCCTCGCCCGAACGACCCGCCCGAACAAGTTCACACAGGAACCCTCAAACGACTTGCCCGAACGACCGAAACGAACCGACAAGGGAGAGCCGGGCAAATGAGCTGCACGAACGTGCACAAAGCCAACCTCGGGTCACAACTTAGCATTTTTGATACGGGCGCACCCTCGCCCGAACGACCCGCACGAACGAGTTCACGTGGGCGCCCTCAAACGACCCGCCCGAACGACCGAAACGAAGCGACAAGGGAGAGTCGGGCAAACGAGCTGAACGAACATGCACAAAGCCAACCTCGGGTCACAACTTAGCATTTTTGATACAGGCTCGTTTGCCCGGGTGCGCCCTCGCCCGAACGACCCTCCCAAACGAGTTCACGCGGGCGCCCTCAAAGGACCCGCCCGAACGACCCAAACGAAGTGACAAGGGAGAGTCGGGCAAACGAGCTGCACGAACGTGCACAAAGCCAACCTCGGGTCACAACTTAGCATTTTTCATACGGGCTCGTTCGCCTGGGCGCACCCTCACCCGAACGAGTTCACACGGGCGCCCTCAAACGACCCGCCCGAACGACCGAAACGAAGCGACAAGGGAGAGCCGGGCAAACGAGCTGCACGAACGTGCATAAAGCCAACCTCGGGTCACAACATAGCATTTTTGATACGGGCTCGTTCGCCCGGGCGTGCCCTCGCCCGAACGAGTTCACGCGGGCACCCTCAAACGACCCGCCCGAACGACCCAAACGAAGCGACAAGGGAGAGCTGGGCAAACGAGCTGCACGAACGTGCACAAAGCCAACCTCGGGTCACAACTTAGCATTTTTGATACGGGCTCGTTCGCCCGGGCGCGCCCTCGTCCAAACCACCCGCCCGAACGAGTTCAAGCAGGCGCCCTCAAACGACCCGCCTGAACGACCCAAACGAAGCGACAAGGGAGAGTCGGGCAAACGAGCTGCACGAACGTGCACAAATCCAACCTCGGGTTACAAATTAGCATTTTTGATATGGGCTCGTTCGCCCGAGCGCGCCCTCGCCCGAACGAGTTCACACGGCGCCCTCAAATGACCCGCCCGAACGATTTCGCATGGGCGCCCGAACGACTGAAACGAAGCGACAAGGAAGAGCCGGGAAAACGAGCAGCACGAACATGCACAAAGCCAACCTCAGGTCACAACTTAGCATTTTTGATACGGGCTCGATCGCCCGGGCGCGCCCTCGCCCAAACGACCCGCCCAAACAAGTTCACACGGGCGCCCTCAAACGACCCGCCTGAATGATTTTGCATGGGCGCCCGAACGACAGAAACGAACCGACAGGGGAGAGCCGGGCAAACGAGCTGCACGAACGTGCACAAAGCCAACCTTAGGTCACAAATTAGCATTTTTGATATGGGCTCGTTCGCCCGGGCGCGCCCTCGCCCGAATGAGTTCACACGGGCGCCCACAAACGACCCACCCGAATGATTTTGCATGGGTACCCGAACGACCGAAATGAACCGACAAGGAAGAGCCGGGAAAACGAGCTGCACGAACGTGCACAAAGCCAACCTCGGGTCACAACTTAGCATTTTTCATATGGCCCTCGCCCGAACGAGCTCACACGGGCGCTGTGACGCCCTTGCGACTTGGGCAAGTGCGCGACGGGCAAAACACCTTCACACGACGGTTTGGTGGGCGACCTGGGTGGGCGACCCGTGCACGACGGGCGGGCGACCCATGCACGACAGGCGGGCGACCCGTGGGCGACCCATGCGTGATGGACGGGCGTCCCGGGCGGGCGACCCGTGCACGGTGAACCGGAAAACACATACGACGAGCTGAGGTTGGGCGCAGACACCCGACGAACTGCGGACGAGCTGTGGTGAGTTGGTACATGGGTGCGGCCACCCGACTCGGTGAACAAGCATGACGGTTGAGGTTCGGGCGCGACGAACCGAAGAACCAGTGCGATAGGCAGAAGGGTGACCCACACCCGACGGGCGGGCGACCCATGGGTGACCCGCGCCCGATAGGCGGACAACCGGGCGACAGACATGGCGATGGCGTTATGTGGTGGACGCGGTATGGTTCAACGAAGGCGCGACACGGTTTCAGCAACGGACGACGAGTGCGAAGGGTGGGCGCCCCTTCATACGACGGGCGGATAGTGTGACAGCAACCGGGCGACGTGCGACAAGTGCGAACAACAATGCGACATTAAGGTGAGCTGGCTGCGACGTTATGGAGCGCACATGTTACACTTAAGGATTATGCGATGGAGTGTTGCAGACTTTATAAGGGGCGTGGGAAGGCCTTACCCTTGGGCAAAGGCCGACCCACTAAAATATAAAGTAGGGGCTCCAAAGCATGAATTATGGGGTCGGCCCAAGAGCTGACACCCCTTCACCAAATGGTTAGGAAGCCTATATATGGATGGCGCAGAGACTCCATTTGGACATCAAGCACTTCGCTCACTCTTTGCATTCGATCTAGAGGTAAAGAAGATGCAGTAGAAGTGCGCATCTCTCATGTGCATAAGGAGAAGTGTGCAGTTTTACCAAGAGACTGTTTGAGAACGACGGTACACGGTAAAAGGACAGTTCGGTGCAGAATTGACTTGAAGGAGTTCTGGTGGCTCGGGTGAGCACGCTCCTACCAAGGGAGGTTGGCATTGGATTGTAAAAGGCGGTCTTGCCTTGTTGTAATATTTCTAAGTGTTGGTCATGGTCTTTGCCCGGCACACTTGTATGGTTGTATTATTGAAGATTTCATAATATATTACTATTGGGCGAACTCGTTCGGGAGTTGCCCCTCCCCATATAATTGTGTGCAATTGTTATGTTTACGGGTTAATTGCATATTGATTATGAACATGTATGAAGATTAATGCATTTTACTTGATTGAAGAAAATAAGTTAAGTGTGTTAATGTGGGAAGGCGTAGTCCATATGTATGAGTATTGTTAAAAAAGAAAATACACTGTGGTGCCGCACCTCGTCGGACACGGTTGAAATACTACCGTAGACCTGGGAGCGTGACAGGTGGTATCATAGCTCGGTCTAGAGCTGGTGAGCAGGGTTGCTCGTGGAAACTTGGACAAGGTTGTCTTGGTTGAAATTGAAGGTGAATCTGCTTGATCTAAAGTAGGTGACTTGGCAATATGGAGAAGGTCAATAAAGCAGTGATGGTAGATGATGGTGAATCCAGCCATAGTGCAGTTAAGGCCTTCTGGTACGAAATATTGGTACATATGAGTCGATGGAGTTATAACTGGGTTACGATGCAAGCAGAGAACATGAAGATTCGAGAAAGCTGTTTGGAACTAAGGAGGGAACTTGAAGAACTCAGAAGCCAATGCGGAAGCATGACAAGTGTCAAACTCAATGAGTTTGATGAAGAGATCCAACAAGGTAGACTTGATCTTCAAGAGCTCTTTGAGGAAAGATCCTGGTTGAGGAAGGAAAGTGCTAAGGTGGAAGCCAAGGTCAAGCAAATTGAGGAAGAGATAATGAAGAAACTTCTTGGCAAGAAGATCATTGTGATTGAGGAGGAAGAACTTGATTATATTGACAAGTTGGAGACTCACTACATGGAACATCCAGAAGATATCCGGAAGTTTAGTTCCATGGACTTGGTCGATGAATACTTGGTTGGTACATTTGAACAGAACACGGTGGAAGGAAAGCTTGAGGTGAGTTAAGCTAGACCAGGGCCGAGTTCCCTAGAAGAGCCAAGCAAGGAAGTAAGATATCTTAAGAGAAATGTCGAAAAGGAACATGAGCCTATTGACACTTCTGAGACCGAATTTTTGAAGCAGGTTGCTGAGATAAGGCGCAAAACGAAGCCAATAGAGGAAGATGGTTCCTTGAAGTTAAGTTTTGTGCAGGTAACCGTGAAAGGCAAAAGGTTTGCAGCCTTGATTGATACAGGGGCTACTCATAGATTCGTAAGCAGAAAGGCAGCAAAGTCTTTTGGGAAGAAAGAAAAGATGGAGAGAGAATGTAGTGCCTTCAAAGCAGTTAACTCTTCCATTAGAGCTATTGATGGTGTGTTGAAAAACACTCAGGTAAAGGTAGGGTCTTGGTTCAGAAAGCTGGACTTGAGAGTTGTGGATATGGATGATCATTCTATGGTGTTGGGGTTGGACTTCATGAGACTTGCACAAGCCATACCAATGATGACCCGAGACCTTCTCTTGATCACAGCTGAGGGGAAGAACATGATGGTGCTGATGAATAGAAGAAGTTGCTTGGGGTATAGACCAAGGATGGCTTCTATGACCTTGTATCCCAAAGATCTGAATGTGAAGCATGGGGATGTGGAACCAAGAGGACTTGGGAGTGTGGTCCAAATGACGAAGGAGAGGAAACTTGTTGACTTCGTTGTAAAGGCTGGAAAGAAGAACAAAGGGAGTGAGGAGAGGACCTCACGAACTTGGAAACACTTGTTGGGAACATCTTCTACTAAAGGTTTTCACAAGGAAGTTGCAAATGAAGTAAGCCCGAGTGCTACTTCAGAAGCAGTGATTGGTGAAAATTATGAGGGTAGAGATCCTGCTGGGATAGTGGACTTTTGCAGATATGCTATGGGTATATATGACTTTCAGTTGACAAAAAACAAGCTAGAAGAGCTTGGATGTACATGTGAAGAGGTTGAAGCTGTGCACGAATACTTAAGGACACAACATCAATCTGACACATGGGTGGATGAGAGTCAGGGAGGAAACTTCCTGGCCCTTCTCTCTTCTTAGATGACATAGAAGATGGGGCTCATTGTTAAGCTGCTCATGGCAGTGAGCCCTCAAACATGGTTGAGCAGGTATGATGATCAGAACGTGCTGCAGAAAGATGGGGTTTCCATGGACCTGAGCATGGGATCGTGGAGATGAGTGTTGACACATGGCTAGGATGTGTAGCACTTGTTGGTATACATGGGAAGTTGGCACATGGAGATGACTTGGTGAAGACGGGACCTTATATATGTTGCAGTGATGTTTGCCTTATATGGAGGAGTCTACATCATGGTCGATGCAGTCTTGGTGGAGAGCCACTAAGATGGTATGTTGTCGGGACGACAACGTTTTCGTGTGGAGGAGAGTGTAACACCCTCGCGACTTGGGCAAGTGCGCGACGGGAAAAACACCTTCACACGACGGTTTGGCGTGCGACCTGGGTGGGCGACCCGTGCACGACGGGCGGGTGACCCGTGGGCGACCCGTGCACGACGGACGGGCGACCCGAGCGGGTGACCCGTGCACGGTGAACCCGCAAACACATACAATGAGCTGAGATTGGGCGCAGACACCCGACGAACTGCGGACGAGCTGCGGTGAGTTGGTACGCGGGTGCGGCCACCCGACCCGGTGAACAGGCATGGCGGTTGAGGTTCGGGCGCGACGAACTGAAGAACCAGTGCGATAGGCAGAAGGGTGACCCATGGGCGACCCACGCCCGACGGGCAGGCGACCCATGGGTGACCCACGCCCGATGGGCGGACAACCGTGCGACAGACATGGCGATGGCGTTATGTGGTGGATGCGGTATGGTTCGACGAAGGCGCGGCACGGTTTAAGCAGCGAACGACGAGTGCAAAGGGCGGGCGCCCCTTCATACGACGGGCGGACAGTGCGACAACAACCGGGCGACGTGCGACAAGGGCGAACAGCAATGCGACGTTAAGGCGAGCTGGCTGAAACATTATGGAGCGCACATGTTACACTTAAGGATTATGCGATGGAGTGTCGCAGACTTTATAAGGGGTGTGGGAAGGCCTTGTCCTTGGGCAAAGGCCGACCCACTAAAATATAAAGTAGGGGCTCCAAAGCATGAATTATGGGGTCGGCCCAAGAGCTGACACCCCTTCACCAAATGGTTAGGAAGCCTATATATGGATGGCGTAGAGACTCCATTTGGACATCAAGCACTTTGCTCACTCTTTGCATTTGATCTAGAGGTAAAGAGGACGCAGTAGAAGTGCGCATCTCTCATGCGCATAAGGAGAAGTGCGCAGTTTTACCAAGAGTCTGTTTGAGGACGACGGTACACGGTAAAAGGACAGTTTGGTGCAGAATTGACTTGAAGGAGTTCTGGTGGCTCGGGTGAGCACGCTCCTTCCAAGGGAGGTTGGCATTGGATTGTAAAAGGCGGCCTTGCCTTGTTGTAATATTTCTAAGTGTTGGCCGTGGTCTTTGCCCGGCACACTTGTATGGTTGTATTATTGAAGATTTCATAATATATTACTATTGGGCGAACTCGTTCAGGAGTTGCCCCTCCCATATAATTGTGTGCAATTGTTATGTTTACGGGTTAATTGCATATTGATTATGAACATGTATGAAAATTAATGCATTTTACTTGATTGAAGAAAATAAGTTAAGTGTGTTAATGTGGGAAGGCGTAGTCCATATGTATGAGTATTGTTAAAAAAGAAAATACACGGTGGTGTCGCACCTCGTTGGACACGGTTGAAAGACTACCGTAGAACTGGGGGCGTGACAGGCACCCTCAAACGACCCGCCCGAACGAGTTCACACGGGCGCCCTCAAACGACCACCCGAACGATTTTGCATGGGCGCCCGAACGACCGAAACGAACCGACAAGGGAGAGCCGGGAAAACGAGTTGCACGAACGTGCACAAAGCCAACCTCGGGTCACAACTTAGCATTTTTGATATGGCCCTCGCCCGAATGACCCGCCAAACGAGTTCACATGGGCGCCTTCAAACGACCCACCCGAACGACTTGCCCGAACGAGTTCACACGGGCGCCCTCAAACGACACGCCCGAACGACCCACCCGAACGAGTTCACACGGGCGCCCTCAAACGACCCGCCCGAATGATTTTTCATGGGCGCCCGAACGACCGAAACGAACCGACAAGGGAGAACCGGGCAAACGAGCTGCACGAACGTGCACAAAGCCAACCTTGGGTCACAACTTAGCATTTTTGATACGGCCCTTGCCCGAACGACCCGCCCGAACGAGCTCACACGGGCGCCCTCAAACGACCCGCCTGAACGACCCTGTAACACCCTCGTGACTTGGGCAAGTGCACAACGGGAAAAACGCCTTCACATGACGGTTTAGCGGGCGACCCGGGTGGGCGACCCGTGCACGACGGGCGGGCGACCCGGGCGGGCGACCCGTGGGCGACCCGTGCATGACGGGCGGGTGACCCGTGGGCGACCCGTGCATGACAGGCGGGCGACCTGGGCGGGCGACCCGTGGGCGACCCGTGCACGACGGGCGGGCGACTCAGGCGGGCGACCTGTGCACGGTGAACCGGAAAACACATACGACGAGCTGAGGTTGGGCGCAGACACCCGACGAACTGCAGACGAGCTGCGGTGAGTTGGTACGTGGGTGCGGCCACCCGACCCAGTGAACAGGCACAGCGGTTGAGGTTCGGGCGCGACGAACCAAAGAACCAGGGCGATAGGCGGAAGGGCGACCCACGCCCGACGGGCGGGCGACCCATGGGCGACCCGCGCCCGATGGGCGGACAACCGGGCGACAGACATGGCGATGGCGTTATGTGGTGGACATGGTATTGTTCAAAGAAGGCGCGGCATGGTTCAGCAGCGGACGACGAGTGCGAAGGAAGGGCGACCCGGGCGGGTGCCCCTTCATACGACGGGCGGACAGTGCGACAGCAACCGGGCGACGTGCGACAGGGGCGAACAACAATGCGACGTTAAGGCGAGCTGGCTGCGACATTATGGAGCGCACATGTTACACTTAAGGATTATGTGATGGAGTGTTGCAGACTTTATAAGGGGCGTGGGAAGGCTTTGCCCTTGGGCAAAGGCCGAACCACTAAAATATAAAGTAGGGCCTCCAAAGCATGAATTATGGGGTCGGCCCAAGAGCTGACACCCCTTCACCAAATGGTTAGGAAGCCTATATATGGATGGCACAGAGACTCCATTTGGACATCAAGCACTTCGCTCACTCTTTGCATTCGATCTAGAGGTAAAGAGGACGCAGTAGAAGTGCACATCTCTCATGCGCATAAGGAGAAGTGCGCAGTTTTACCAAGGGACTGTTTGAGGACGACGGTACACGGTAAAAGGACAGTTCGGTGCAGAATTGAATTGAAGGAGTTCTGGTGGCTCGGGTGAGCACGCTCCTACCAAGGGAGGTTGGCATTGGATTGTAAAAGGCGGTCTTGCCTTGTTGTAATATTTCTAAGTGTTGGCCATGGTCTTTCCCCGGCACACTTGTATGGTTGTATTATTGAAGATTTCATAATATATTACTATTCGGCGAACTCGTTTGGGAGTTGCCCCTCCCCATATAATTGTGTGCAATTTTTATGTTTACGGGTTAATTTCATATTGATTATGAACATGTATGAAGATTAATGCATTTTACTTGATTGAAGAAAATAAGTTAAGTGTGTTAATGTGGGAAGGCGTAGTCCATATGTATGAGTATTGTTAAAAAATAAAATACACGGTGGTGCCGCACCTCGCCGGACACGGTTGAAAGACTACCGTAGACCTGGGGGCGTGATAGGTGGTATCAGAGCTCGGTCTAGAGCTGGTGAGCAGGGTTGCTCTGGGAAACTTGGATAAGGTTATCTCGGTTGAAAATTGAAGGTGAATCTGCTTGATCCAAGGTTGGTTGTTCACACACTTGAAGGTTGGCAGTCAACAAGGTTCTTTCAGGTGACTCGGCAAGGATGTCTCTCTTAGAGAAATTGGGTTTTGCTACCATGGAAGAGTTTGAGAAAGAAATACTTGAAGATACGGAGAAGCTAAGGCAAGGATTCACAAATTGTGGCAGAAGGTTGTCTGAAACAAAGGGGAGTCTTCGTGCCTTGGTGGAAAAAGGGGCCTCGGACCTAGATGAGGAAGAAGCCCTTCGACTTACACAAGAAGGAATATTACTTGAAGAAGAACTCAAGGAAATAGGAATAAGGCATGCTTTGAATCGGAAAAAGAAGGATTGCTTAGTCCTTGAAAAACATCTCGAAATCTTGAAGGAGGAAATCAAGCTTAGAGAAAAACAAAAAGAAGGAAGTGGGGAAGGAACCTCACGATTTCAAGAAGACTTAGTGATAGAAATTTCTTCTACCAATGATCCTCACGATGAGACTGCAAGTGAAGGAGGCCCTAGTGCTACTTCAAAGGCAGTAATTGATGAATATTGCAGGGAAGAAGATCCGGAAAGAAACAGGTTGGAGTATGTTCAAATGAAGATTGGTGGAGCCGATGTACTCACTATGATCGATAGTGGGGCTTCACACAACTTCATGAGTGAAGATACTGCAAGGAGACTTTGGCTGAAGTTTGTACCAGTAAAGGCAAAAATGAAGACGGTGAATTCTCCTCCTATGGCAATCCTTGGTATGGCTGAAAAGGTGGACACTACACTTGGTGAATGGACCGGAAAGGTAGACTTCACCATACTGCGGATTGATGAGTATGAGGCAGTATTGGGGATGGAGTTCATGAAACAATTTGAAGCTATGGTTGTACCAAATTTGAGGAAACTCTTCATTTATGATGGAAGGGAAGATGTGCCCATTGGTGTTCCAACCATTGGTGTGACAAAACCTGATCATAAGTTAGGAGGAATGCAAATGGAGCACAAGGTAAAGGTGGACAAGCGGTTGTCTACAATGGAGGCAAAACTTGCAGAGCAGTCATTGGTCATCTGATCACTTTCAGATAGCATCTTGGACTTATCAAGAAGGCTAGAACTGGTGGAGGATGATGATAGTGATGATGAGTTATATGTGAGGCCGAATATCCAGAGGGAAGATCGGGAAGCATATCTATAAAGGATGGAAGTTGAGGATCCTGATAGATGGATTGAGCTGATTAGTGAGAGAGAGCCTCCAGGCTCTTCTCCCTCCACATCTTCTTAGATGACATACAAGATGGGGCTCATTGTTAAGTTGCTCATGGCAGTGAGCCCACAAACATGGTTGAGCAGTTATGATGATCAGAACGTGCTGCAGAAAGATGGGGTTTCCATGGACCTGAGCATGGGATCGTGGAGATGAGTGTTGACACATGGCTAGGATGTGTAGCACTTGTTGGTATACATGGTGTTGGTATCATCCAACCCCCTTTTTCCTCCTAAAAACATGTCATTTACCCATTCCTTTTCATCATATGTTCCTTAGAATCCTTGAAAATTAATTATTAATAGTCTTATAGTTATTAAAATGCATAGAAATTGATTTAGGAATCTTATGTTGAAGAATTAGAAGTTTTTGGTGAAATGGTTACAGGAAGTTTCAACATCGTGTAATCAGCTCATTGTTTGACATGTGTCACAGTAGCTGGACTAGAGCGAAAGGCATGGATGAAAAATAGAATGTCCAAGGATGGACAAACACCTATCTTACAGCCGGATCAACTCTCCTACATGCGCGGTCAACCCAGGTCAAAGCATGGCACACTGGCGACAAAGGCAGAAATAGCAGCTCATTCTATCTTGATTTAGTTTTTGTTCTTTTTGATCAGTTAGGATAGAAACATTTTGAAAAGCTCGATGTAATAAAAGCGGCAACAGCCAAATTCTGAATGTACATTCATTAATGACATGGTTATGTAAATACAGTCCGAGTAATGGATAGAAGGTTAATCGTTGTATCATCCTAAAAACTCTATTTTTGAACTTAATACTAAGAACCAGTTATAGTTCCGATTTGTGTCTCGTATATTGATTTGATAGCCGGTCGAATATAGTCCAGTGTACCTCTGGAACGCGGACGGGCCCTGCGTTCAACCGGTATACTGTTCTTTTCTATTTTATTTACACAGGTTATCATATGGTTTGATTTCGATTTCAATAAGTCTTATATGGTTTGCACAACAGTTACAATTACCTGGGTTTCGATTTCCATAGCTTTTGATTTCCATTGAATGTATATGGTTTTCGCTTATGGTTGGTTTGCGTTTATGGTAATGTTGGACAGTCATCACTGAGATCTGGAAGGGTGTCCTGTAAGGGATTCGATCCCTGTGTGTTTCTTAAAAGCACCATCATAAACTTTGTTTTCATTTCACAATTCATTTATGATCTCTGTATATTTTGATATTGTATAAATGTTAGCGAATGCTGGGTGTTTACTGAACAAGGGTTTTATGTGTAATATCTTTGTAAGGAGATTAAGATCATTGTTGCAGTGATACACAGTGTTTAGTTTCAGTGTGTGATTTGGTAAATGCATTTAATGATAGCATTGTAATCAGGTATATTAGCAGAGTGACCTGAGTGTTTGGATGATAGGTGACATATTCCAGTCTTCCGTAAAGAAGCCCTGTGACCTACATCATAACCACTTAGCCAACAATCCTTTATGTCTATATACTTTAGACGCATGCCTCTAAGCTTACGCATCCTGGTCGATAATTAATATAGTCTAGTCTAGTACCCTAGCTAGAACACTACATTTTGGCGCCGTTGTCGGGGAGGCGTACTTAAAGGATTCAAACAAAAAGAAAAAAAAAGTTCAACACACAAAAATAAACAAAAACACAGTTAGAAATCATGTTCATTTATGCCTAGATTTAGAGACAGTCAAGGGAGATTTGTAAAAACCCCCCACCATCTAAAAACTAACCCATCATCATCAGGAGCAAACTCTCTAGGGAATACAACACCAGCTGAGGAAGTTATCCAGACATTGGCAGAAAAATTTTATTCAGGACAGGAACTTACTCTTATTGAGAGGGAAACTTTATTCACACATAAATCACAGAAGAAGCACTTTCCTAAACCTTCTACACAAGGAGAAAGTAGTACAGTTACTGAACAATCTTCCTTCCTCCTTTTTCCACCAAGTGACACTGACACAGAGAGACCAATTAGAATGGCTAAGGAAGGATCTGGCTCAGTACCACGCCAAGGAGATGAAGAGGAGTCAACTTTTAAGTTCCCTATACATGAACCACAGGAGGATGAGGAGATCAAAATGAAAAACATACCCCCATCCGTCCTACCAAATTTCTATGGTATGGCTTCAGAGGATCCAGACTCATTCTTGTTCGAGTTTGACATTGTATGTCGAACTTATGGCTATACAGATGATGCCCATCGACTCAGATTGTTCCCAGCCACACTAAAGGCATCAGCCTTAAAATGGTTCATGGGGCTAGGTGAGCATGCTATAGTTGATTGGGATGGTATGAGGAGAATATTTCTAAGGAAATATCAGCCTTATTGCAGATCCAAAGACTCTAAAGATGATATCTTTAGAATGAGTCAGCAAGAGGATGAAACCTTAGAGGAATATTTAGAACGGTTTGTCTATAACTTACAAAAATCTAAACACCGAACTATGCCTCCTGATCTGGTCCGCACAGTATTCTTGAAAGGTATCCGAGAGGAATACATGGATGATCTCAACTTAATGAGCAAAGGTGACATTTCTGCCTTACCCTTTGAAGAAATCGCTGAGTTGTGCGAAAAGTATTCAAGGAGTAAAGCTAAAATGGGAAAGAGAAGCCTGTCATCAAGGGTCACAAAATCTGCCTCTGCAAGTGTTACAAGGGCCGAAATAGGGAATCTTTTAGAAGAGTTTAAAACAGATTTGTTAAGCACTCTAGGCAACCAAATTGACACTTTAAAAGCCAAGAAGAAACAAGAAGATGAAGATCATATCATGGCTATTTTCTGCCCAAAATGCCGAAAGAAACATGCATTAAAAGATTGCCCTCTAGAGAATATCCAAGTTTGTGCTTTCTGTACTGAACATCATGATATGTTTAACTGTCCTAAAGTTAAAATTTTGTAGAACTGTAATATGGCAGCCAATGCAGAGATGGAAAACGTGTATTACATGGGCACAAAGTGACCATGGCAGCCAAGGCCAGCAACCCAAGGTATGTTTCCAAATCAAAATCTGCAGTTTCCTATGAATGATCAAATGTATGCACAAAACTCATGGAATGTACCCATGCCATGGCAGCAACCACAAAACCAACCACAACACCAATGGAGACCGTCTCAACAGTACTCCCAATCTTATCATACATATCCTCAATCATACCCACCTTACTCACAACCATATCAACAATACCAACAGCTGTATCCATCACATTCTCAACCATATCAGCAGTATCCTCAGCAAGTTGTCTATCAGCCCCAACCTCCTCAACAAGCTCTGCCTGCTCCTCCACCAATAAATGCACCACAGTTGCAATTTCCAGCTAACTCACAACCTCCCAGACCCACTCAAATTCCTGCTCAAACTGTCCCAAATCCGAATTATAGAGCAGAGAGGCCAGCATACAATGTAGAAGAAGGAACCTCATATTCCACACTGCCTTTGCAAAACATTAATTTGAGGTCTGGTAGGGTGCTCAACAAAGATTCTCCAATAACAGATAATCAAGAAGAAAACTTAGAAAAGGAAAATGAAATGACAAATCAAAGAAAACCAAACAGTGATACCAAAGACAAACAGATGCAACCATTGCCTCCACCTTTTCCAGACCGATTGGTCCAAGTAAAACCACCACTGTCTACACCACAATTTGATGTCTTAGATGAACTTAAAAATGTCTACGTAAAAATCCCACTGCTGCAAGCTATCAAAGACATTCCTATCTATACCAAAGCCATTAAAGACATGTGCCTCAAAAAGTCTGCCAGGAAAAGGATTGATCCTCAAACCATTCATGTTTTAGGAAATTTAGCAGGCCTTATGACCAATACCATCTCCATGGAGAAGTATGTTGATCCTGGCATTCCCAAAGTGACCACCATCATTAACAACATACTGATTCCAAACACTTTGATAGATCTTGGAGCCGCGATTAATGTCATGACTCTTGAAACCATGAGAACACTCTAGCTCATGAATTTGCAACATACCACAATTGTTCTAGAACTAGCTGATAGGTCCAAAGTCATTCCTGAAGGGATTTTGGAAGACATCATTGTCTCACTGGACTCTTGGGAGTATCTAGTGGATTTCCTAGTCCTTCAACCCAAATCCAATTTAGGAGGACACCCTATCATCCTAGGTAGACCATGGTTAGTGACTGCTGATGCATTTATAGGATGTCGATCAGGCAACATGATCATTTCAAGGGGGACCGAAAGAAAACAACTCACCCTTTATCCATCGGCACAATCACTAGAAGTAACACATAACTTGTGGCTTGATGATAAATTTAATGATAAAGAAGAAGTACAATCTATTTTTAGCATTGACCAAATCTATGATTTCCAGGAAAACAATAATGATTTGGTAGAATTATTTCTTTCTCAACCTGATATGTCTGAAAATTTGAGAAATGAACAATATCATGCTGCAGATTTACTTCTGGCCCAAAGCTTTCAAGAAACATGCTTTATCCAATCATTGCAAACTACATTTCATGGCATTTTTCCAGCTCAATCCATCACCAATACACAAAGTCAGATCATAGAGATCAGTCCAGGGAAAACTCTGAACATAGGCAACCACCTAGACTCATCTCAACAAGAGAAATTGATTAAACTCTTGAGAAAATACCAAAATGCCTTTGCTTTGGACTACACCGATATGCATGGGATTCACCCCGACACATGCACTCACCACATCTATACAGATAGCACCATTAAACCAGTGAGGCAACCACAGAGAAGAAATAACCCCATGCTCCAAGATATTGTCAGAGAGGAGTTGCAAAAACTTTTGAGAGTTAATTTTATATATCCTATCTCTGACAGTCAGTGGGTATCCCCATTGGTTATAGTGCCCAAGAAAAATGGTAAGCGGCGCATTTGTGTTGATTACAGACAGCTGAACAAAGCAACGCTCAAAGATTACTTCCCACTGCCATTTATTGACCAAGTGTTAGACACCCTAGCTGGCAAATCATCATTTTCTTTTCTTGATGGTTTCAGTGGCTACAACCAGATCATGATAGCCTCTGAAGACCAGGACAAAACCACATTCACCTGTCCTTGGGGCACCTATGCCTACAATGTTTTGCCATTTGGACTTTGTAACGCTCCAGCTACCTTTCAGAGAGCTGTGTTAGCTATTTTCGCTGATTTAATTCATGATTGTGTTGAAGTTTACATGGATGATTTTTCAGTGTATGGAAATTCATTCAAACATGCATTAGAAAATCTTGAGAGAGTTTTGAAAAGATGTATTGAAGCTAACCTGTCCCTCAGCAATGGAAAGTGATTTATGATGTTAAACGAAGGGACAGTGCTAGGCCACTATATTTCTTTTCAAGGCATCCAGGTTGACCCAGCCAAGATCCAGATTATTGCTGATTTGCCAATTCCACAGAATCAAAGAGAGGTAAGAAGTGTTCTTGGGTATGCAAGCTATTGCCGCCGATTTATTGAAAATTTTAGTAAGATAGCTTTACCTTTGTTTAAACTTCTAACCAAAGATGTACTTTTCAACTGGAATGAGAACTTCCAACAAGCATTCGAACAGCTCAAAAAGAAACTATCCACCGCACCAGTCTTGAGAGGGCCTAATTGGAGCCTACCATTTCATACCTTTACAGATGCATCTGACACTGCAGTAGGTGCATCCTTAGGCCAAAAAGAGGAATATTTTACTTATGCCATTTATTTCATTAGTAAAAATCTAACACCTGCAGAGCTCAACTACACAGTTACAGAAAAGGAAACACTTGCCATCATTTATGCTGTGAATAAATTCCGACATTACATAACTGGTTATGAATTTTTTGTACATACTGATCATTTGGCCATTAGACATTTAATGAATAAACCAATAACTAGTGGCAAGGTTACCAGATGGTTACTATTGTTACAGGAATTTAACATCACAGTGTTAGATAGACCAGGCAAGGAGAACCAGGTGGCAGATTTTCTCTCTAGACTGCAAAATCCAGGTGAGGTTGTTCCAGTTGAAGATTCTTTTCCAGATGAAAACTTATTTGAAATTTCCATAGTAACTCCTTGGTATGCTGATTTGGCCAATTATTTGTCTACAGGAAGGACACCTCCACACTTTACTGCAAAGGAATGGAAGAGACTAGTCAAACAAAGTGCTAGATATTCATGGCTTAATGGCAACTTATTTTACATTGGTTTTGATATGATAATTAGGAGATGTGTAAGAAATGATGAGGTCATTGATATTTTAAAATCTTTCCATGATGAACCGTGTGGTGGGCATTTTGCAGCAAAGCGGACAGCATTCAAAGTTCTTACTCTTGGATACTACTGGCCATCCATTTTCAAGGATGCCAAGAAGTATGTAAAGAGTTGTGACAACTGCCAAAGAATGGGCAGGCCCACAGCTACCGATGAGATGCCCCTTCAGCCCCAAGTTCACTTAGAGCCATTTGACAAATGGGCTCTAGACTTTATAGGACCCATTAACCCAACCTCCAATGGTAAGAAGTACATCTTAGTATGTACTGATTACGTCACAAAGTGGGCTGAAGCAAAAGCACTGGCTAGAGCAACCGAACACACAGTAGTCAATTTCCTTTTTGAGGAGATTTTTGTGAGGTATGGAGTACCAAGGGAAATTGTGACTGATCAAGGTACTCAATTCACCTCAAAGCTAGTGAAGGACATCATAGACAGATACCAAATCAAGCATAGGAAAAGTACCCCTTACCATCCACAGGCCAATGGGCAAGTGGAATCCACAAACAAAACCTTGGAAGGCATCATTACTAAAATTGTTGCAATGAACCAGAAAAACTGGGAGGAGAAGCTCAAAGAAGCACTCTGGGCTTACAGGATTACCTGGAAAGATACTACAGGATTTAAACCATATCAGTTGGTGTACAGTAAAGAGGTAATGCTTCCTATTGAGTTCCAAATACACACTTTTAAACTGGCTGCAGATTTACAAATTGATTTGGACCAAGCACAAAAAGAAAGAATTCAGCAGTTGAACCAGCTGGATGAGATGAGGCAGCAAGCAGAGGAAATCACCATCCTCATGCAAAAACATAGGAAGCAGTGGCATGATGCACATATTAAGACAAAGCAGTTTAAGGAAGGTGACTGGGCTTTACTTTTTGATTCAAAGTTCAGAGATCATAAAGCTAAGTTCACCACCCATTTAATGGGCCCCTATGAAATTGTTCAGGCTTATGACAATGGTTCAATCAAGCTCAAAACTATTGATGGAGAAGGTCACTCCTTCACAGTCAATGGTCATCGCCTAAAACTCTACACCAAGCCCATCAGCAAGCAAGATTTTCTCCATACACTATCTCAGCAAAGAGAGGTTGAGGTACTGCAGCCCTCAGCTGCAGTATCACTGCCTTAGTTTAATTTTCTTTCAATTTCAAAGTTAAAAAGAAATAAAAAGAAATATAAAAAAATATATAAAACTAAAACTAAAAAAAAAATTAAAAAAAAAGAATATAAAAAAAAATAATGGGTTAGAGGTGAAAACCAGTCTTTGGCACACTCTAACCTCAAATTCCTACTTGAAAACCAGTCTCTGGTGGGTATGAATTCTCTTTCTTTTGTTTACAATTTTCTTTATCAGTTGAATCATGACTTGAGGACAAGTCAAAATTTTAGTCGGGGAGAGAGGCATCAACACTTTGTTCTTTTATCTCTCCATTGTAAATTCTTAAATATTTCTTATTCTATATCTTCACTGTAAATTTCCGAAGCAGCTTGTTCCAGCATTCCAGACTTCAATAAATAAGTTGTTTTGTCATTGTTTTATCTCATAGGGACCTGGTTATAAACATTATGCAGGGGGACCTGTTTTTTCCAGACAACTATGCTACCAACACCAGTAGTAAGGGACCTGTTTAAGACATTCAGAAGGGACCTGTTAAAGAAATTGACACCAAGGGCTACTTCAACAGAATTTCATCAAGTTTCTACAAGGATTTGGGCATCAAGACTCCATCAAAGGCACAAGCTCAGTGAACCTGTATCAATATAAGGAGATGCATGAACATTTTCAATTTTTCTCAAGGGACCTGTTACATTCAATTTTTCTCAAGGGACCTGTTACATTCAATCTTTCTCAAGGGACCTGTTATATCTTCAAATTTTTCTCAAAGGACCTGTGCATTCAATCTTCCTTAGAGGACCTGTTACAACAAGCAAAATAACAGTCAGAAAGGGACTAGCTACTCAACATGTCAATACAACAATGACCGACAAAAGAGTAATATGTTTCTTGTTCTTAAACATTTGATTTCTTAAGATTGATTTTTAATGTAACTTTGATAACTGTAAACTGTTATGGTTGATTTCAAGGACACCTACATTTCCTATCATCCCTTATTCCATCGATTCTCATCATTCTCATAACATCAACCCATTCATACTTCTAAAACCCATTATCAACACATCAACCTTGTCATACATCCCACAGTCATACCAACATCCTCCATCCGACCAAATACCATCTGGAATGGGACACGTGGCAGATTATGTTTTTAAATATAAAGGAAAGAGACAAATGTAAAGCGGCCTATCTATTTCATTCCACACAGCCAAATCATAACTCCACCACCCGACGTACCCAATGATTCAAGGGACTTCCCGAAACCATACCCAGCATTATATATACATGCTCCCAGCGTTCTTGTGGTGACATCTGTGTAAGCGTACAACACTCCTCCGTTTTCAAATGAATGAATATGCTGTGAAATGAGTACAGCCGGTTATCCCACAGTCATTCTCGCACTTGATTCCCATAATTTTCAAAGTATAATCGGGAGCAGTGAGCGCCGGAAGAAGCATTATCATTTAGGTTCGATTATTATCATTTGGGTCCGATTTACTCAATGAGGAATGGGAGCAGTGAGCGCTTAAAGAGAAAGTATAACCACCATGTTGCGATTTCCACCACATTCATAATACAGTCGACCAACCGAGCATCATATTGAAGACTAAGGAAAGCGATATACCAGGTAACCAGTTTGAAATTTCTTTGTTAAAATTGTAAGAACATAAACAGAGAAGGGTTAGAAGCACGACCCTCTGCCACCATGACTAATAGGGTGGAACCGAGTGTGTTCGACAGTTCACAATATCATGAGGATTGCATCGAAATTCTTAGAGAAATACAGTGGTTACCATTCCTAGAGAAATTCCATGGAAGCAATGAGGAAGTTACCAAGCAATTTGCCTTCACCTTCAATGGAGAAAAAGCCCTGATAGGTAACTTCTCATTCAGGGTTTCAGAGGATACTATAGCTCAGGCAATAGGGATTAGTCCAGAAGGGGAGAAGTATTTTAAAACCAAGCAATTTAAAGAAAAATCGTGGACACAGTTTATGTCTAGATCTAGAGTCTCATCAGTGAACTGGAAGAAGGGTGTTACAAGAAGTTGGTTGATGCATCCTTGGGATGAGATGGTCTACATCCTTCAAAAATTCATAACCTATGAAGGCCGCTACAGTATTGTCTATCTATACCACATTAAACTACTCCTCCATTTGAAGAAACAATGTGTTATCAGTATACCATATTTTCTGTTACAAAGTTTAACCAAGATGTCTAAGACTATCCAGAAGCAGAAGGGGAATGAAGACAAGAGCCTGTATCATTTTGGCTTAATTAAAATTCTCATTGAGCATGAATTGCATAGAAGAGGGAAACCATGGAAGGAATTCCTCACTGTTAATCAAATTAGAAATGAAGAAGATAAAGAAGAAGTGCAAGAAGACTCAGGGTTCATGAAGGACATTGATGAAGAAATCCCAGTATCCAAAGCCAGCAAGGCACCTCTACCTGTGGGAAGCATAAGGACCAGGAACATGAAAAAGGAAGATGCTAAGAGGACCGAGAAAGATAAAATTTTCACCACTTACTCACGAATAACAAGGAGGACACCAAAAGCCCAGTTGCAAGAAGACCAGATTGAATCCAATGCACCTGCACAAATGGATGTTGAGAGTGGTGACCACTCACTACCAGGACCAGAAGTTGATATAGAGGTAGAAAGCAATAATAAGCAGGAAAAATGTTCACCACCTCCCATTAAGAGATAGAAGAAATTGGAAAAACAAATTGAAGAATTAAAGGAGGAGCTCATGGAAGCTAATATGTTAGAAAAAGTTATCAAGAGGGAAAATGAAATGCTCCGGGCGCAAAGTAGAGAAACTCAGAAGAAGAATGAAAAGTTAAAGGAAAGAATCAGTGAACTGGATACTGAGCAAACTGAGATCTCTAACTGGGCCACTAAGTGGTACAATCAGAAGAAGACCCTCAAAGAAAAATACAAAAAGTTAAAACAGGAGCTCAAGGGTCAAAAAGATAACCAGCTGAAAAAGAATGTGGACACCTTGCTCAAGGCAGCAGAGATCCAGGCAGGGACAGAGTTCAAGGGAAGCACTTCGGGGATAGCATGAGGACATGCTAATTCCTTAAGTCGGGGAGAGATGTTGATATCATCCCAAGACCCCTTTTTCCTCCTAAAAACATGTCATTTACCCATTCCTTTTCATCATATATTCCTTAGAACCCTTGAAAATTAATTATTAATAGTCTTATAGTTATTAAAATGCATAGAAATTGATTTAGGAATCTTATGTTGAAGAATTAGAAGTTTTTGGTGAAATGGTTACATGAAGTTTCAACATCCTGTAATCAGCTCATTGTTTGACATGTGTCACAGCAGCTGGACTAGAGCGAAAGGCATGGATGAAAAATAGAATGTCCAAGGATGGAAAAACACCTATCTTACAGCCGGATCAACTCTCCTACATGCGCGGTCAACCCAAGTCAAAGCATGGCACACTGGCGACAAAGGTAGAAATAACAGCTCATTCTATCTTGATTTAGTTTTTGTTCTTTTTGATCAGTTAGGATAGAAACATTTTGAAAAGCTCGATGTAATAAAAGCGGCAACAACCAAATTCCGAATGTACATTCATTAATAACATGGTTATGTAAATACAGTCCGAGTAATGGATAGAAGGTTAATCGTTGTATCATCCTAAAAACTCTATTTTTGAACTTAATATTAAGAACCAGTTACAGTTCTGATTTGTGTCTCGTATATTGATTTGATAGCCGGTCGAATATAGTCCAGTGTACCTCTGGAAAGTGGACGGGCCCTGCGTTCAACCGGTATACTGTTCTTTTCTATTTTATTTACACTTAGGTTATCGTATGGTTTGATTTCGATTTCAATAAGTCTTATATGGTTTGCACAGCAGTTACAATTACTTAGGTTTCGATTTCCATAGCTTTTGATTTCCATTGAATGTATATGGTTTACGCTTATGGTTGGTTTGAGTTTATGGTAATGCTGGACAGTCATCACTGAGATCTGGAAGGGCGTCCTGTAAGGGATTCGATCCCTGTGTGTTTCTTAAAAGCACCATCATAAACTTTGTTTTCATTTCACAATTCATTTATGATCTCTGTATATTTTGATATTGTATAAATGTTAGCGAATGCTGGGTGTTTACTGAACAAGGGTTTTATGTGTAATATCTTTGTAAGGAGATTAAGATCATTGTTGCAGTGATACACAGTGTTTAGTTTCAGTGTGTGATTTGGTAAATGCATTTAATGATAGCATTGTAAGCAGGTATATTAGCAGAGTGACCTGAGTGTTTGGACGATAGGTGACATATTCCAGTATTCCGTAAAGAAGCCCTGTGACCTACATCATAACCACTTAGCCAACAATCCTTTATGTCTATATACTTTAGACGTATGCCTCTAAGCTTACGCATCCTGGTCGATAATTAATATAGTCTAGTCTAGTACCCTAGCTAGAACACTACACATGGGCAGTTGGCACATGGAGATGACTTGGTGAAGACGGGACCTTATATATGTTGCAGTGATGTTTTCCTTATATGGAGGAGTCTACAGCATGGTTGATGCAGTCTTGGTGGAGAGCCACTAAGATGGTATGTTGTCGGGACGACAACGTTTTCGGGTGGAGGAGATTGTAACGCCCTCACGACTTGGACAAGTGTGCGACGGGAAAAACGCCTTCACACGACGATTTGGCGGGCGACACGGGTGGGCGACCCATGCACGACGGGCGGGCGACCCATGGGCGACCCGTGCACGACGGGCGGGCGACCCGTGGGCGACCCGTGCACGACGGACGAGCGACCCGGGCGGGCGTCCTGTGCATGGTGAACCGGCAAACACATATGACGAGCTGAGGTTGGGCGCAGACACCCGACGAACTGTGGACGAGCTGCGGTGAGTTGGTACGCGGGTGCGGCCACCCAACCCGGTGAAAAGGCACGACGGTTGAGGTTCGGGCGCGACGAACCCAAGAACTAGTGCGATAGGTGGAAGGGCAACCCGTGGGTGACCCACGCCCGACGGGCGGGCGACCCGCGCCCGATGGGCGGACAACCGGGCGACAGACATGGCGATGGCGTTATGTGGTGGACGTAGTATGGTTCGACGAAGGTGCGGCACAGTTCAGCAGCGGACGACGAGTGCGAAGGAAGGGCGACTCGGGCGGGCGCCCCTTCATACGACGGGCGGACAGTGTGACAGCAACCGGGCGACGTGCGACAAGGGCGAACAACAATGCGACGTTAAGGCGAGCTGGTTGCGACGTTATGGAGCACACATGTTACACTTAAGGATTATGCGATGGAGTGTTGCAGACTTTATAAGGGGCGTGGGAAGGCTTTACCCTTGGGCAAAGGCCGACCCACTAAAATATAAAGTAGGGGCTCCAAAGCATGAATTATGGGGTCGGCCCAAGAGCTGACACCCCTTCACCAAATGGTTAGGAAGCCTATATATGGATGGCGCAGAGACTCCATTTGGACACCAAGCACTTCGCTCACTCTTTGCATTCGATCTAGAGGTAAAGAGGACGCAGTAGAAGTGCGCATCTCTCATGCGCATAAGGAGAAGTGTGCAATTTTACCAAGAGACTGTTTGAGGACGACGGTACACGGTAAAAGGACAGTTCGGTGCAGAATTAACTTGAAGGAGTTCTGGTGGCTCGGGTGAGCACGCTCCTACCAAGGGAGGTTGGCATTGGATTGTAAAAGGCGGTCTTGCCTTGTTGTAATATTTCTAAGTGTTGGCCATGGTATTTGCCCGGCACACTTGTATGGTTGTATTATTGAAGATTTCATAATATATTACTATTGGGCAAACTCGTTCGGGAGTTGCCCCTCCCCATATAATTGTGTGCAATTGTTATGTTTACGGGTTAATTGCATATTGATTATGAACATGTATGAATATTAACGCATTTTACTTGATTGAAGAAAATAAGTTAAGTGTGTTAATGTGGGAAGGCGTAGTCCATATGTATGAGTATTGTTAAAAAAGAAAATACACAGTGGTGCCGCACCTCGGCAGACACGGTTGAAAGACTACCGTAGACCTGGGGGCATGACAGACCCACCCAAACTACCCGCCCGAACGAGCTCACATAGGCGCCCTCAAACGACCCGCTCGAACGACCCACCTGAACGACCCGCCTGAACGAGTTCACACAGGCACCCTGAAACGACCCGCCCGAACGATTTTTCATGGGCGCCCGAACGACCGAAACGAACCGACAAGGGAGAGCCGGGCAAACGAGCTGCACGAACGTGCACAAAGCCAACCTCGGGTCACAACTTAGCATTTTTGATACGGCCCTCGCCCGAACGACCCGCCCGAACGAGCTCACACGGGCGCCCTCAAACGACTCGCCCGAACGAGTTCACACGGGCGCCCTCAAACGACCCGCCCGAACGATTTTGCATGGGCGCATGAACGACCGAAACGAACCGACAAGGGAGAGCCGGGCAAACGAGCTGCACGAAGGTGCACAAAGCCAACCTCGGGTCACAACTTAGCATTTTTGATACGGCCCTCGCCCGAACGACCCACCGAACGAGTTCACACGGGCGCCCTCAAACGACCCGCCTGAACGAGTTCACACGGGCGCCCTCAAACGACCCGCCCGAACGAGTTCACACGGGCGCCCTCAAATGACCCGCCCGAATGACCCACCCAAACGACCCGTCCGAACGACCCACCCGAATGACCCACCCGAACGACCCACCTGAACGACCTGCCTAAACGAGTTCACACGGGCGCCCTCAAACGACCCGCCCGAACGACCCACCCGAACGACCCGCCCCGACGAGTTCACAGGGGCGCCCTCAAACGACCCGCCCTAACGACCCACCCGAACGACCCGCCCGAACGAGTTCACACGGGCGCCCTCAAACGACCCTCCCGAACGACCCACCCGAACGACCCGCCCGAACGAGTTCACACGGGCGCCCTCAAACGACCTGCCCGAACAATTTTTCATGGGCGCCCGAACGACCGAAACGAACCGACAAGGGAGAGGCAGGCAAATGTGCTGCATGAATGTGCACAGAGCCAACCTCGGGTCACAACTTAGCATTTTTGATACGGCCCTCGCACGAACGACCCGCCCGAACGAGTTCACACGGGCACCCTCAAACGACCCGCCCGAACGACCCACCCGAACGACCCGCCCAAACGAGTTCACACGGGTGCCCTCAAACGACCCGCCCGAACGATCGAAACGAACAGACAAGGGAGAGCCGGGCAAACGAGCTGCACGAATGTGCACAAAGCCAACCTCGGGTCACAACTTAGCATTTCTGATATGGCCCTCGCCCGAACGACCCGCCCGAACGAGTTCACACGGGCGCCCTCAAACGACCCACCCGAATGATTTTTCATGGGCGCCCGAACGACCGAAACGAACCGACAAGGGAGAGCCGGGAAAACGAGTTGCACAAACGTGCACAAAGCCAACCTCGGGTCACAGCTTAGCATTTTTGATACGGCCCTTGCCTGAACGACCCGCCCGAATGAGTTCACACGGGCGCCCTCAAACGACCCGCCCGAACGACCCACCCGAACGACCCACCCGAACGACCCACCCGAACGACCCGCCCGAACGAGTTCACACGGGCGCCCTCAAACGACCCGCCCGAACGATTTTTCATGGGCGCCCGAACGACCGAAACGAACCGACAAGGGAGAGCCGGGCAAACGAGCTGCACGAACGTGCACAAAGCCAACCTCGGGTCATAACTTAGCATTTTTGATACGGCCCTCACCTGAACGACCCGCCCTGTCACGCCCCCAATTCTTTTTTTTTTCTATTGGGCCGGTGCGGCACCGCCTAGGCAAACAATATGCTTGAACCTTACGGACTACGCCTTCAATTCATAACCGTTATAAACTTATAACATTAAGATATGAAGAGCTATTCACAATATATGATAATTATAACAGCAATAATTACAACATAATAAGAACCAACAACAATATAGTAATGAACTTCTTTTATTACATCGTAATGTTTTTACAATCGGGAGGGCGACCGCCCGTGCACGCCCGCACGGCGGTCCGCCGAGACTCCTTGAAAATTTCAATACACAATATATATAATCAGGAGGGCGACCGCCCGTGCACACCCGCACGGCGGTCCTCCGAGACTCCTCTGAAAATTCAATATAAAATATGCAATCGAGAGGGCGACTGCCCGTGCACACCTGCAGGGCGATCTGCTGAGACTCCCCTACGACCCAATGTAGAATATACAGCGAACCGTTATCACGTGACTGTGTTATAACATGCGAGCGCACCACAGTCCACCATTAACCTTTCCGGAGTCCACCCTGCGGTTACACCGACCCGGCGTGGAGTGGGCGGGCGCCCCGTGCACAACCCGGACCCGACTCCAACCCGGTTATCAATACTGCCGTTGTGCCCCGGGCGCACCATCGTGACCAATACCTGAACCTGTTGCCTTTGCCCAGCTCGGCGGGCTCATCCACAATCTCTTCGATCGAACTGTGCCTTTCTCGCACTGCTCCTTGTGCTTGAGAGCGATGTAAGACCGATTGAGTTGATGGCCCAAATGAATCGCAGGTCGCCTAACTTATATGTATCCATGGTGAGTGTATCTCCCCTCGGCCGACGTTATGAATTATGACAACTCGCCATCGTTCGTCTTAATTGATCGTCGGCCCGCCCACTAATGTTTCATTCCAAAGGTCGGCCCGAAACATAAGGTGAGTCGCCTTATAAGGTGGGCGAGCTCCCCACTACTTGCGCACTTTTACCATCACCTTTCATGGTTCGCTCGTCCTTATATTATTGCTATTTAAGTGCTGGAGGGGCGCGCGCCCGGACAGAGTCGCAGGTCGCCATATCGCACGCCCGTGCAGAGCCACAGGTCGTCACACTCTCCCCCACCAGAAGTCATTGCCGTCCCGACAATTCCTGCTCTCCTCCTTAATTTCCTGTCATACCTTGCAATCTTGTCTTTCCATCTCTAAAGTGAATCCTCCGTCTCCCAGCTCTCCTCCTCCGGTGCATCCTTCCATCTGCAAAGAAATTCCCGTCGTCGGTGGCAACCAACACCAGTAGTCCTGAGACTCACAATCTTCTCCAACTCTAGTCTTGGTCTGTCCACAATCCCAGTTGGTCCTCTTGTCGGTTCAACTCTCTCTGGATGGTCTGAATCAAGTCGACACCTTTTCAACTGGCTCACATGAAAAATTGGGTGTTTCATGTTCATATGGTGTGGAAGCTCTAGCTCGTAAGCAACTTCCCCCACTTTCTTCTTCACTCGGAATGGTCCCTCATATTTCCGTGTTAGTTTGCTCGTCGTCCCCTTGGCTGGCTGAAACTGCTCCCCGGTAATCCTGAGAAACACCATGTCCCCTTCACCAAAGTGTGCTTCCCGTCTCCCACGGTCAGCATACTTCTTCATCCTCCTTGCAGCATCGTGCAAGCGCAACCGTGCTAACTCCAAGGTCTCCTCCCAAGCCTTCATGAATCTCTTCGCATGAGGACTCCTCAAGAAACCCCCCGTCACTACGGTATGCGGTGCAACCGACATCTGTCCATTTACCAACTCGAATGGACTATACCCCGTCGTAGAACTCTTTTGAATATTGTAGCTAAACTGAGCAATATCCAAGAGTTCAGGCCAATTCTTCTGATCAGCTGTCACATAGTGTCGCAAGTAGTCCTCCAGCAACACGTTGATCCTTTCGGTCTGCCCATCTATCTGTGGATGGTAACTCGAGCTCATCAACAACTCTGTCCCGACCAACTTGAACAATGTTGTCCAAAATCTCCCTGTAAATCGTGGATCTCTATCTGACACAATACTTAACGGCATTCCCCAATACTTCACTATGTTATTAAAGAACAACTCCGTTGTCCACTCGGCCCCACAAGGTATCTTTGTAGGAACAAAGACGGCATACTTGGAAAAATGGTCAACCACAACCATGATCCCATTATACCCCTGAACCTGTGGTAACTGAGTGATGAATTCCATTGAGACACTCATCCATGGTCTCTCTGGAATCGGCAAAGGCTGCAACATTCCTCCTGATCTTTGATTATCTGATTTGTCCTGCTGACAAATGATGCACGTGTGTACATACTCCTCCACATCCTCTCTCATCTTCTCCCAAAAGAACCCCCTCTCCAGCAATGCCAAAGAACGACGTTGTCCTGGGTGTCCAGCCCATGGAGAGTCGTGGCACTCCCTCAAAAGGTGTCTCTTGAGCCCAGATGACTTTGGAACATAGAGTCGGTTCCCAAAGAACAAGAATCCATCTCTTAGGAAGAATCTCCGTGTCTTCCCCTCCTTTACCTGCTTCACTATGTTCTGTGCCAAAGTATCGGTTTCGATGCTCCCCTTGATCTTATTCTACATCTCTTCTGACATCTGAACTTGACTTCTACCCCTAGTTGCTCGGTCCTCTTCTTCCTCCAATGCTGCTAGTTGTCCTTTCCTGCTAAGGGCATCAGATACCGCATTGTGCCTCCCCGGTCTATACTCGATAGTCATGTCGAATTCTGCCAAGAAGTCTTGCCACCGAGCTTGTTTTGCAGAAAGCTTCGGCTGCGATGAAAAATAACTCGCTGCAACGTTGTCAGTCTTGACAACAAACGGCTTCCAAATCAGGTAATGTCTCCACACATGAAGACAATGGATGATGGCAGTCATCTCCTTCTCGTGGACCGGATACCTCTGTTCCCTATCCTGCAACTTCTAACTCTCATATGCCACCGAGTGCCCATCTTGCATAATAACCCCTCCTATAGCAAAGTCTGAAGCATCGGTGTGCACCTCAAATGGTCTCTCAAAGTCAGGCAACTTCAGTATCGGTGCCGTAACCATCCTCTTATTCAAGTCATCAAATGCCTCTTGGCACTTGCCCGTCCAATTCCACCTCTTGTCTTTTTTCAATAAGTCTGTCAGTGCCGATGTCACCTTGGAGTACCCCTCTACGAACTTTCGTTGGTAGTTGGTCATGCCCAAGGACACCCTCATCTCATGGACATTCTTTGGCTCAACCCAGTCCTCAATCGCCTTCACCCTGCTCGGCTCCATCCGTATGTATCCTTGACCAACAATATGCCCTAGGAATGGAATCTCTGTCTGAGAGAACACACACTTAGACTTCTTCAAGAACAACTGATTTGCCTTCAGTGCCTCGAATACCATTTCCAAGTGTTTCTTATGATCCTCCATGTTGTCACTGAACACCACTATATCGTCCAAGTATACTACTACGAACGAATCCAAGTATGGTCGTAGGACATCATTCATCAAAGTGCAAAATGTAGCAGGGGCGTTGCATAACCCGAATGGCATAACAACGAACTCAAAGCTACCGTACCTTGTTACTATCGCGGTCTTCTTCTCATCTCCCTCAGCTATCCGCACTTGATAATACCCGTGCCTTAAGTCTAGCTTGGAAAACACTTGGGCTTTCGCAAGCTTGTCAAAGCAATCAGCAGCCAATGGCAAAGGATATCTGTTCCTTACCGTCTGTTTGTTTAATGCACAGTAATCACAGCACATCCATAGCTCATTCGAATCCTTATTCTGTTGGAACAATACCGGGGCTCCATAAGGGGACCTTGAAGGTCTAATGAAACTTGCCTCAGTTAACTCCTTTAACTGGCACTTCAATTCCTCCAATTCAGGTCCCGACAATCGATAAGGTGCCTTGGACGGGGGTTGCTTCCCTGGCTCAAGCTCAATGCTGTGGTCCACTGCACGCCTTGGTGGAAGTTTCTTCAGAAGCTCATCAGGCATCAAATCTGCATATTTGGTAAGTACCTCAGATATTTCGGCTGGAACAAGCATCCCTACTCCATCACCTTCAACATCTTTGAACATCACCGCATATGTCTCCATATTTGAGTCCTTCATAGCCTTCTCCAAACTTAGTGCCGAAACATGCTGCACCTTGACTTCCTTCCTTTGCCCATGAGTGGGCAAAGTCCAACTTTGTGACTGTCCAACCAGCATCACCTCATCACAGAAGGGGACAACAATAGCCTTGTTGCCTTTCAAGAAATCCTGCCCAAGTATCATATCAAAGTCATTCATCTCCATCACTGTGAAGTCCAACTGACCCTTCCAATATTTTATCTGCACAGATACATCGTGTACCAAACCCGCCACCTTAGCTCTAGAGTTCACTGCCTTGATCTCCATATTGGATGGAGTGATTATCAGTCCAACCTCTTTTGCTAACCATGTCGTCATAAAGTTGTGTGTGGCACCTATGTCCACCAGGGCTTGAATGGTCTTGCCATGAACCATTAAGTCCACGAACCCTAGACGGTTCAACCATGCTTTCTCCATAGTCTTATCAGCTTCACCTGTCATGAGCAACCTTTGCTCTGATACCACCTGTCACGCCCCCAATTCTTTTTTTTTTCTATTGGGCGGGTGAACCCTAGGCAAACAAGATGCTTGAACCTTATGGACTACGCCTTCAATTCATAACCGTTATGAACTAATAACATTAACATATGAAGAGTTATTCACAATATGCGATAATTATAACAGCAATAATTACAACATAATAAGAACCAACAGAAATATAGTAATGAACTTCTTTTATTACATCGTAATGTTTTTACAATCGGCAGGGCGACCGCCCGTGCACACCCGCATGGCAGTCCACCGAGACTCCTCTGAAAATTTCAATACACAATATATATAATCGGGAGGGCGACCGCCCGTGCACACCCGCACGGCGGTCCGCCGAGACTCCTCTGAAAATTCAATATACAATATGCAATCGGGAGGGCGACCGCCCGTGCACACCTGCACGGCGGTCCGCCGAGACTCCCCTAAGACCCAATATAGAATATACAGCGAACCGATATCACGTGACTGTGTTATAACATGCGAGCGCACCACAGCCCACCGTTAACCTTTCCGGAGTCCACCCTGCGGTTACACCGACCCGGCGTGGAGTGGGCGAGCACCCCGTGCACAACCCGGACCCGACTCGAACCCGGTTATCAATACTGCTGCTGTGCCTCGGCTGCACCACCGTGACCAATACCTGAACCTGTTGCCTTTGCCCGGCTCGGCGGGCTCATCCACAATCTCTTCGATCGAACTGCGCCTTTCTCGCACTGCTCCTTGTGCTTGAGAGCGATGTAAGAGCGATTGAGTTGATGGCCCAAATGAATCGCAGGTCGCCTAACTTATATGCTTCCATGGTGAGCGTATCTCCCCTCGGCCGACGTTACGAATTATGACAACTCACCATCGTTCGTCTTAATTCATCGTCGGCCCGCCCACTAATGTTTCATCCCAAAGGTCGGCCCGAAACATAAGGCGAGTCGCCTTATAAGGTGGGCGAGCTCCCCACTACTTGCGCACTTTTACCATCGCCTTTCGTGGTTCGCTCATCCTTATATTCTTACTGTTTTAAGTGCTGGAGGGGTGCGCGCCCGGACAGAGTCACGGGTCGCCATATCGCACGCCCGTGCAGAGCCGCAGGTCGTCACACGCCCGAACGAGTTCACACGGGTGCCCTCAAACGACCCGCCCGAACGACCCACCCAAACGACCCGCCCGAACGAGTTCACACGGGCGCCCTCAAACGACCCGCCCGAACGAGTTCACACGGGTGCCCTCAAACGACCCGCCCGAATGACCCACCCGAATGACCCGCCCGAACGAGTTCACACGGGCACCCTCAAACGACCCGCCTGAATGACCCACCCGAACAACCCAGCTGAACGAGTTCACACGGGCGCCCTCAAACGACCGGCCCGAATGATTTTTCATGGGCGCCCGAACGACTGAAACGAACCGACAAGGGAGAGCCGGGCAAACAAGCTGCACGAACATCCACAAAGCCAACCTCAGGTCACAACTTAGCATTTTTGATATAGCCCTCGCCCGAACGACTTGCCCGAACGAGTTCAGACGGGCGCCCTCAAACGACCCGCCCAAATGACCCACCAGAACAACCCGCCCGAACGAGTTCAGACGAGCGCCCTCAAACGACCCCCCCCCGAACGACCCACCCGAACGACCCGCCCGAACGAGTTCACATGGGCGCCCTCAAACGACCCGCCCGAACGACCCACCCGAACGACCCGCCCGAACGAGTTCACATGGGCACCCTCAAACGACCCGCCCAAACGACCCACCCGAACGACCCGCCCGAACGAGTTCACACGGGCGCCCTCAAACGACCCGCCCGAACGATTTTTCATGGGCGCCCGAACGACCGAAACGAACCGACAAGGGAGAGCCGGGCAAACGAGCTGCACGAACATGCACAAAGCCAACCTCGGGTCACAACTTAGCATTTTTGATACGGCCCTCGCCCGAACGACCCGCCCGAACGAGTTCACACGGGCGCCCTCAAACGACCCGCCCGAACGACCCACCCGAACGACCCGCCCGAACGAGTTCACATGGGCGCCCTCAAACGACCCGCCCGAACGACCCACCCGAAAGACCCGCCCGAACGAGTTCACACGGGCGCCCTCAAACGACCCGCCCGAACGACCCACCCGAACGACCCGCCCGAACGAGTTCACACGGGCGCCCTCAAACGACCCACCCGAACAACCCGCCCGAACAAGTTCACACGGGCGCCCTCAAACAACCCGCCCGAATGATTTTGCATGGGCGCCCGAACGACCCAAACGAACCGACAAGGGAGAGCCGGGAAAACGAGCTACACGAATGTGCACAAAGCCAACCTCGGGTCACAACTTAGCATTTTTGATACGACCCTCAACCGAACAACCCGCTCGAACGAGTTCACACGGGCACCCTCAAACGACCCGCCCGAATGATTTTGCATGGGTGCCCGAACGACCGAAACGAACCGACAAGGGAGAGCCGGGCAAACGAGCTGCACGAACGTGCACAAAGCCAACCTCGGGTCACAACTTAGCATTTTTGATACGGCCCTCGCCCGAACGACCTGCCTGAACAAGTTCACACGGGCGCCCTCAAACGACCCGCCCGAACAACCCACCCGAATGACCCGCCCGAACGACCCACCCGAACGACCCGCCTGAACGAGTTCACACGGGCGCCCTCAAACAACCTACCCGAATGACCCACCCAAACGACCCGCCCGAACGAGTTCACACGGGTGCCCTCAAACGACCCGCCCGAACGATTTTTCATGGGCGCCGGAACGACCGAAACGAACTGACAAGGGAGAGCCGGGCAAACGAGCTGCACGAACGTGCATGAAGCCAACCTCGGGTCACAACTTAGCATTTTTGATATGGGCGCACCCTCGCCCGAACGACCCGCCCGAACGAGTTCACACGGGCGCCCTCAAACGACCTGCCCGAACGAGTTCACACGGGCGCCCTCAAACGACCCACCTGGACGAGTTCACATGGGCACCCTCAAACGACCCGCCTAAACGACCCACCTGAACGACCCGCCCAAACGAATTCACGCGGCAAAGGAGCTGCACGAACGAGTTTACATGGGCTCCGACACATGACCAAAACGAAGTCACAAGGGAGATTCGGGCAAACGGGCGGCACGATCGTGCACGAGGCCCACCCCCCTTCACAACTTAGCATTTTTTATACGGCCACGTGTGCCCTGGGTGCCCTCACACGACACGACATGACACGACCCGACCCGTTTGCACGGGCACCCACACACGACACGTCCCGACCCACCCGAACGAAATTTGGGGTTTCCATGGGCGCACGACCCGAACGAAATTTCGGGGTTTCCGTGGGCGCACGACCCGAACGAAGCCACGAGGGAGCATCAGGCAAACAGGCCACACGAACCTGCAAAAGACACACGGGTGGTCATGACTTAGCATTTTTGGCATGCCCACGTGTGCCCGGGCCCCACACACGGCACGACACGGCCCGACCGGCCTTATGCGAGCCGACCCGACCCGCCCGAACGCATTTGCATGGGCACCCACACACGACACGATAGGACCCGACCCGAACAAAATTTGGGGTTTCCTTATATGCACAACCCGAACGAAATTTGGGGTTTCCATGGGTGCGCGACCCGAACTAAGGCACAAGGCAGCGTCGAGAAAACGGGCCGCATGAACGTGTAGAAGGCACACGGGGGGTCACGGCACGGCACGACCCGACCCCACTCAACTCGCCTGAACGCGTTTGCACGGGCACCCACACACGACACGACCCAACCCGCCCGAACGGAATTTGGGGTTTCCATGTGTGCACGCCCCGAATGAAATTTGGGGTTTCCATGGGTGCACGACCCAAACGAAGGCCCGAGGGAGCGTCGAGCAAAGGCACGACGGAGCGTCGAGCAAACAGGTCGCGCAAACGTGCAGGAGGCACACGGGTGGTCACGGCACGGCACGACCCGACCCCACTCAACTCGCCTGAACGCGTTTGCACGAGCACCCACACACGACACGACCCAACCCACCCGAACGGAATTTGGGGTTTCCATGTGTGCACGCCCCGAACGAAATTTGGGGTTTCCATGGGTGCACGACCCAAACGAAGGCCCGAGGGAGCGTCGGGCAAACGAGCTGCACGAATGTGCAGAAGGCACATGGGCGGTGACGACTTAGAATTTTTGGCACGGCCACGTGTGCCGGGGCACCCACACACGGCACGGCACGACCCGACCCGCCCTGGGCGAGCCGACCCGAATCACCCGAACGAAATTTGGGGTTTCCATGGGTGCATGACCCGAACAAAGAAGGCACATGGGCGGTCATGACTTGGCATTTTCGGCACGCCCACGTGTGCCCGCGCACCCCCACACATGGCATGGCACGGGATGACCCGGCCCGCCCGAAGGAAATTTGGGGTTTGAACGGGCACACGACCCGAACGAAGGCACGAGGGTAGGAATATCTTTGACTCTAATACATAAATATACCTGGGGTAACATGCCCTTAATATCTTCAACATTTTCTTTTGACTCTTTATAACACTTTAACATTTGCTAGGCCTATTTCAATGAGCAAGAAACTCAATGACAAATATATATATATATATATATATATATATTTATTTATTTATTTTCCTGAATAAATACAAATATCAAAAGTACATTTATGAAGACCGAACCGAGTTACACTTTCTTCAACACCCCCTCTCAACTAGGGAGGTATTCGTAAATCATTACAAGGTTTTTGGCTATTTTTAAATCTTGAATAATTCACATAAGAGAAACTGGATTGGCAACCCATCTGTTAAAGCATCATATTAGCCAACATTGTTCATAGCAAGGCCTTGACTAACAGCTTTATCTCTCATAATACCAGAGCACAATGTTGGTGAGGCCAATGGCTTATAAACACCTTGGTCATTGTCTCTAAAGGTACATACCCACCCAGGTGTTCCTTGAGTATGACCTTCCAGGACAATTCTTGTCTTAGGTTCCCATCCCTCAAAGAATATCGCTCCTCTTGCCTACTCTTGTCTTGGGTTCCCTACACATCCTCAAAGAGCATCAGATGCCAAATGATTTCCCAATCCTCCCATTATTTCTTGCCAAGTGAAGACAAGAATGTTGTGTCTATCTCTTCCCCTTGATTGGGGAAGACATGCCCAAGTTTCCTCTGACAAGGAACTTGCCCAAGATCCTTTGTATTTTGGAACTTGTTAGAACTCCCTCTTAGCTAGGGACTTGTCCATTCATCAACAACGTCTTCTTCGTGGGTCCTTCAGTCGCTTGATCTCCTTCTTTCCTTCGATGTCATGAAGTCTTTGTTTGAACTTATTCTTGGCAGGGTACCGGCCATCGATCACTTTCCCCCCTGGTTTGTCATGTCATTTCTCCCTTCGTGGAAAGTGGCCTTCTTGATATATATCAGGGCCTTTTTGTCATCTAGCTACTCCTTTGTCACCTTGTCTATCCTTCATAACACTTATCACATGGATGCTTAGTTGTACTCACTTTTTCCCGTACTTTGATTTAGTGGCCCTTCATGACTTCATCGTGATATTGCTCTTCATCATGACATATTTGTAGAGTTGAATCGATTATCTGCACCTTACTATCTCCAAGGCCTTCATAGGTGTCAAGGGTCCTTTATCTTTTTCTTCCTTCGTCAGAGTTTTTGTGCCTTCTTTCGAGAGATGTTGAGGAATCTTGTCGAATAGTTATTCTTTGTGACCGTGATGTTCTTCATTTGCTTCTTATTGGATTGATTGGTCAACCACCTTATACTCCTTATGAGAGCACTTCTTCATGTTGACCTTTACTCCACTGTAGCACATGCCTCTGAGCATGTCGTTGGTGAAAGAGATCCTTTTATTCTTGATCGTGATTCTAGAACTTTTCCCATGACCCAATCAATATATATGGTGACATGACTTAAACTTTGATGCATACATACCTCATCTTGATTATGCTTTTATCATCGCGGCTTTATTTGATAGTTCTCCTTGATTGGTTTAGCCTTTCTTGCTTCATCTGCTCTCGCCTCTATATCATCCTCTCTTGAATCCCATAAATGGGACCCCCAATGAGACCTCTACTCCCTTTGAAAGAAGACTTTAAGCAAAGAGGTTGACTTAGTCATAGGAGGATCTTCCTTCTTTTGCTTCTTGTCGTCTTCTTTCACTTCTTGAGTTACATGAGCTTCTTCCCTTTTTCTCTTGTTGTTGTTGTCCTTCTTAAGTTTAGGACAATCCTTTTTGTAGCGTCCATACTCTTGGCATCCAAAGCGTTCGACTTTGGACATGTAGTGGCCCCAACCAATTTGTTACTTTCCTTGCAAAAAGACACTGAGGTATACTCAGAGGGGGACATATACATACTTGATAGAGTTTGAGATGTAGTGAACTTGCTTTCTTCTTGAAGACTTGATGGCTTGCCTTCCTTAGATCTTGATGTTGTTCAAGTTGCTTTCTTCAAATGGACTTGCTTGATGACTTGACTCGTAGTGCCTTTCATTCTTCAAGATGGTGTAGCTTGATGTAGGTCCCTCTTTGATTTGTTCTTCTTGTAGGTGCCTTTATACAAGGCGTTTCTTCTTGCTTTGTAGTCTTCCATGAGGAATGATAGATGGTAGACCTTCTTGTCCTTGATGTGATTGAGACTTCTTGGCTTGACGCTTCAACCTTGCGGATGTTCTTGAGATTCCCTTTCCTTGATGTGTCACCTTAGCTCCGATACCGCGTTGAAGAATCTAGGGCAATGGGGTATAGCGGGATTCTTCTAGACTTGATAACAATTTGTGAAGCTCTTTTGCAATTTATCGTGTTATCTTAATCTTCTTCTCTTCTTATTAATGCATGTGTGTTTACTTTCATCAAACTGGTGCCAAAAACATAAGAACAAGAACACAAGATGTTGGCTCTCTGCCAGGGAAAAACCTCTCTCTCTCTCTCAGAGAGGAAAACCCTTTCGTAAATTTCCCTCATTGAAGCTTCTTATTGGTCATTGCGAAGCCCTAGACCCTTGACAATAATATCCCCCAAGCACAAGTCGAGTCCTTCCTCCTCTCTGCACTTTGTTTCTTCGGCGCTTCGTTCCCCGGCACTCTGTCCTTCTTTCAACTTTTGATAGTCCATGGTGGACTAGCTCTAGAAGAGACTCCAACCTTTGATCCTTAGCGAGGTCCTTTACCAATGAAGAAACCTTCATTCTCTTGACCAATCGAGCGTTTTTCTTGATGTGAGGTTGCAGGCTCGATGTACACCAAGTTTACTGCACTTGGGGCGATTTCCATCGCGACGAGACATGGAAACCCCAAATTTCCCGCACTTGGGATGCTTTCGACAAGGCGGGACATGGAACTCCCGGGTACCCCGCAATTTGGAGACCTTTGTCGAGGAGGGACCGCAAGACCCCATGTCATGCTCCTATCCTAGTGGTAGTATTTCAACCACGCATAAGCGGGTGCGGCACCGTCGTACTTTTTCCTTTTACCAATACTTGAGTACACGGTCTGCGCCTACTTCAACACTTGGTCAATTGTCCAGTAAGTGTTCTTAACAATGCAGCGAAAATAACTTACCATAATTTTATCTTCTTCAATTATTCTTTCAACCTGTCGTGTCGTGTGGTCGTGCTGCACTGGCCCGTGGCCTGCACGACACAACTCCACACCTGAACTACGAACCTGTCCGCCCGAATTTCCCTTCCGCGACACCCAAACTCTGCCCGTCGGTGCGGTCCATAGTGAGGGCGCATGGCCCGCATGCAGTGCGGCCTGCCTGCCCGGACGGTAACCCGCCTCGCTCTGCCTATCCGTGCTACCAAGCCCGACCCGCCCTCTGTAATCTGCCTACCGGTGTGGCCCTCTTACCCGCGTCCTTCTCTTCCTTCCGTTTTCGCCCAACTCCTTCCTTCGCACTTGTTCTATGATGTGGAAGTCTGAGTTCGATGTCCCTTCGTTGAATGCCATCCTCCTTACTTATACGCATCCTTTCGCCCAAGGGCCATGTCTCTCGAGGATAACAAGGGTCGGCTCCATCAACATGCATGCCCGGCTGACCTGCCACATAACCTCGACACGCCCCATTCCAACGAACCGCCGCGTCCCTTCATGTGCACCGTCGCACCCATGGGTCGGCTCCAACACCTCGCCGATTACACTCGTCGCCGCACATCGCACACCTGCCCGGATCCTGACTCGTCCGCACGTGGTCACCTCTTTCATCCAGGCACACAACAAGGGTTGCCC
>CM062808.1:562314573-562337073 GCA_031772625.1 Pinus tabuliformis | reverse complement strand
AAAGCCAAGGGGCCAAAAGCAAGAAGGGAAGAAAACAACAGGAAAGCGAGAGATATCAAACGTGGCTACCGGCTCACAAGGGGAGGCTCAAACAGAGAACAAGCTTCCCAAATCCCGCGCCTTCGGAAAAAGGGGGGAACTGCAGGGGACGGTGATCAAGAAGGACTAGGGTGGCCACCCTGGGAACTCGTACTACTTTTCGTCCTTCCCAAACACCAATCCACAACAATCCCACCTCTCCTCCGTAAGGCTAGGGGCAAAAGGAAGAAGGGAAGAAAACAACACCAAAGAAACAAAGATCCCAAGAAAAGAGAGAAGCTCAACAACGCGCCGAGCAAGATGTCCGCTAACCAAAAAGAAATCAAACAAGGCACCCAATCAAAAAAGTGTGTCACCTCTTCACACCCTCCCACATGCATTCATCACAACACCCTTTCCAGCTCTACAACATAGCAAACAACCAAGCAAATAAATCACAACCCAAAAATTGACCAATAGAAAAGACGAGGGCCACGATGAGACTAGTGTCTGGAGCACGTCACTGAGAGGCAAACAACCCCCCAACCCAACGACACAAGGCTTCAAACGACAAATAGACTGCTGCCCATAACACAAACCCACCCCGCTATTGCACCCCTCCGTGTACAAAACACCCGACAACCTTTCCAGCGAGAGAGTCAACGGGGGTCAAAGAATCAAACTCCAAAGAGGAGTTGTCACGGGCCGACACTCAACGCTGGAGAAAGCCGCGAGCCACAAATACATCGACGGTGCAAGGCCACTAGAGAGAGGGACGTTCGCAAAGCGCACACCACGAAACGAAGAAATGACGCGAGTCCCACAAAAAACCCACAATCCAAAGGGAGGAACAAAGACACAACCCGCTACTTCTTTTTCCCTCAGAAGGGGAGTGGCTCACGAGAGGACGAGGAATTCCCTCGACGGAAAAGGCACGAGATAAGATTGCCACCCTCATGCCCGTCGGCGGGGAAAATTGCGATCTCGATGGAGCTCAGACCGAGGGATGGGTTTTTCATTACCTGGACACCCAACCCTTCCGCGAGGGCATGTCGAGGAACGGTCGGGAGGGACTAGGGTGGCCAGCCCAACGGGTTGATCCGCTCTTCATCCATCCCATACTTGACCGCACCCTGACAATCTCGCCTCACGGAAGATTTGAGCTACCAGGCGCGCGCGCAACCACTCCCTCGACCCAACCACCAGCGAAAAAGCTCACCCAAGCAACACATGAACCGCCACTGCCTTTTCAAGAGAACCAACTATGGAAGCCCACACCCTTGGCCCATGCCTTCCAACGAACAAAAGACCGAGCACCACCGCTACGAATGAGTCTGAATTTATCCATCGTTTTTACCAAGCACCTCAACTCTGGAGCAACCATGCCCGGCCTAACAGATCGTTGGAAGGGCTCCCAAGAAACAGGCTTCCGAACCCCCTGCAAAAACACATTGGGGGAAGAAAAACAAAGGATGGGTGGGACAAGCACAAGCATGGCATGCAAGCACGAACAAAAAAGCAAGTGTTACCTCGATACAAGCAACCAATGATGTTCCCGCCAAACACCAAACCCGCTCCCCTAGAGATGCACCACAAAGTCCCAAATTGCAATCGACACCCAACCAACCCGAACCAAAAAAGAAAACCCCTGCTATCAATGATCCTACCGCAGGTTCACCTACGGTAACCTTGTTACGACTTCTCCTTCCTCTAAATGATAAGGTTCAATGGACTTCTCACGACGTCGACGGCGGCGAACCGCCATCGTCGACGCAATCTGAACATCCTCCATCCGACCGAATACCATCTAGAATGGGACACGTGGCAGATTATGTTTTTAAATATAAAGGAAAGAGACAAATGTAAAACGGCCTATCTGTTTCATTCCACACAGCCAAATCATAACGCCACCACCCGACGTACCCAATGATTCAAGGGACTTCCTGAAACCATACCCAGCATTATATATACACGCTCCCAGCGTTCTTGTGGTGACATCTGTGTAAGCGTACAGCACTCCTCTGTTTTCAAATGAATGAATATGCTGTGAAGTGAGTACAGCCGGCTATCCCACAGTCATTCTCGCACTTGATTCCCATAATTTTCAAAGTATAATCGGGAGCAGTGAGCTCCGGAAGAAGCATTATCATTTAGGTTCAATTATTATCATTTGGGTCCGATTTACTCAGTGAGGAATGGGAGCAGTGAGCGCTTAAAGAGAAAGTATAACCACCCTGTTGCGATTTCCACCATAGTCATAATACAGTTGACCAACCGAGCATCATATTGAAGACTAAGGAAAGCGATATACCAGGTAACTAGTTTGAAATTTCTTTGTTAAAATTGTAAGAACATAAACAGAGAAGGGTTAGAAGCACGACCCTCTGCCACCATGACTAATAGGGTCGAACCAAGTGTGTTCGACAGTTCACAATATCATGCGGATTGCATCGAAATTCTTAGAGAAATACAGTGGTTACCATTCCTAGAGAAATTCCATGGAAGCAATGAGGAAGTTACCAAGAAATTTGCCTTCACCTTCAATGGAGAAAAAGCCCTGATAGGTAACTTCTCATTCAGGGTTCCATAGGATACTATAGCTCAGGAAATAGTGATTAGTCCAGAAGGGGAGAAGTATTTTAAAACCAAGCAATTTAAAGAAAAATTGTGGACACAGTTTATGTCTAGATCTAGAGTCTCATCAGTGAACTGGAAGAAGGGTGTTCCAAGAAGTTGGTTGATGCATCCTTGGGATGAGATGGTCTACATCCTTCAAAAATTCATAACCTATGAAGGCCACTACAGTATTGTCTATCTATACCACATTAAACTACTCCTCCATTTGAAGAAACAATGTGTTATCCGTATACCATATTTTCTATTACAAAGTTTAACCAAGATGTCCAAGACTATCCAGAAGTAGAAGGGGAATGAAGACAAGAGCCTGTATCATTTTGGCTTAATTAAAATTCTCATTGAGCATGAATTGCACAGAAGAGGGAAACCATGGAAGGAATTCCTCACTGTTAATCAAATTAGAAATGAAGAAGATAAAGAAGAAGTGCAAGAAGACTCAGGGTTCATGAAGGACATTGATGAAGAAATCCCAGTATCCAAAGCCAGCAAGGCACCTCTACCTGTGGGCAGCATAAGGACCAGGAACATGAAAAAGGAAGATTCTAAGAGGGCCGAGAAAGATAAAATTTTCACCACTTACTCACGAAGAACAAGGAGGACACCAAAAGCCCAGTTGCACGAAGACCAGCTTGAATCCAATGCACCTACACAAATGGATGTTGAGAGTGGTGACCACTCACTACCAGGACCAGAAGTTGATATAGAGGTAGAAAGAAATAATAAGCAGGAAAAATGTTCACCAACTCCCATTAAGAGACAGAAGAAATTGGAAAAACAAATTGAAGAATTAAAGGAGGAGCTCATGGAAGCTAATATTTTAGAAAAAGTTATCAAGAGGGAAAATGAAATGCTCTGGGCGCAAAGTAAAGAAACTCAGAAGAAGAATGAAAAGTTAAAGGAAAGAATCAGTGAACTGGAGACTGAGCAAACTAAGATCTCTAACTGGGCCACTAAGTGGTACAATCAGAAGAAGACCCTCAAAGAAAAATACAAAAAGTTAAAACAGGAGCTCAAGGGTAAAAAAGATAACCAGCTGAAAAAGAATGTGGACACCTTGCTCAAGGCAGCAGAGATCCAGGTAGGGACAGAGTTCAAGGGAAGCACTTCGGGGATAGCATGAGGAGATGCTAATTCCTTAAGTCGGGGAGAGATGTTGGTATCATCCCAAGACCCCTTTTTCCTCCTAAAAACATGTCGTTTACCCATTCCTTTTCATCATATATTCCTTAGAATCCTTGAAAATTAATTATTAATAGTCTTATAGTTATTAAAATGCCTAGAAATTGATTTAGGAATATTATGTTGAAGAATTAGAAGTTTTTGGTGAAATGGTTACAGGAAGTTTCAACATCCTGTAATCAGCTCATTGTTTGACATGTGTCAACTAGAGCGAAAGGCATGGATGAAAAATAGAATGTCCAAGGATGGAAAAACACCTATCTTACATCCGAATCGACTCTCCTACATGCGCGGTCAACCCAGGTCAAAGCATGGCACACTGGCGACAAAGGCAGAAACAGCAGCTCATTCTATCTTGATTTAGTTTTTGTTCTTTTTTATCAGTTAGGATAGAAACATTTTGAAAAGCTTGATGTAATAAAAGAGGCAACAGCCAAATTCCGAATGTACATTCATTAATGACATGGTTATGTAAACACAGTCCGAGTAATGGATAGAAGGTTAATCATTGTATCATCCTAAAAACTCTATTTTTGAACTTAATACTAAGAACCAGTTACAGTTCTGATTTGTGTCTCGTATATTGATTTGATAGCCGGTCGAATATAGTCCAGTGTACCTCTGGAACGTGGACGGGCCCTGCGTTCAACCGGTATACTGTTCTTTTCTATTTTATTTACACTTAGGTTATCGTATGGTTTGATTTCGATTTCAATAAGTCTTATATGGTTTGCACAGCAGTTACAATTACTTGGGTTTCGATTTCCATAGCTTTTGATTTCCATTGAATGTATATGGTTTTCGCTTATGGTTGGTTTGCGTTTATGGTAATGCTGGACAGTCATCACTGAGATCTGGAAGGGCGTCCTGTAAGGGATTCGATCCCTGTGTGTTTCTTAAAAGCACCATCATAAACTTTGTTTTCATTTCACAATTCATTTATGATCTCTGTATATTTTGATATTGTATAAATGTTAGCGAATGCTGGGTGTTTACTGAACAAGGGTTTTATGTGTAATATATTTGTAAGGAGATTAAGATCATTGTTGCAGTGATACACAGTGTTTAGTTTCAGTGTGTGATTTGGTAAATGCATTTAATGATAGCATTGTAAGCAGGTATATTAGCAGAGTGACCTGAGTGTTTGGATGATAGGTGAAATATTCTAGTATTCCGTAAAGAAGCCCTGTGACCTACATCATAACCACTTAGCCAACAATCCTTTATGTCTATATACTTTAGACGCATGCCTCTAAGCTTACGCATCCTGGTCGATAATTAATATAGTCTAGTCTAGTACCCTAGCTAGAACACTACACATGGGCAGTTGACACATGGAGATGACTTGGTGAAGACGAGACCTTATATATGTTGCAGTGATGTTTGCCTTATATGGAGGAGTCTACATCATGGTCGATGTTGTCTTGGTGGAGAGCCACTAAGATGGTATGTTTTCGGGACGACAACGTTTTCGGGTGGAGGAGAGTGTAACACCCTCGCGACTTGGGCAAGCGCGCGACGGGCAAAACGCCTTCACACGACGGTTTGGCGGGCGACCCGGGTGGGCGACCCTTGCACGATGGGCGGGCGACCCGTGGGCGACCCGTGGGCGACCCGTGCACGATGGGCGGGCGACCCGTGGGCGACCCGTGCACGACAGACGGGCGACTCGGGCGGGCGACCTGTGCACGGTGAACCGGCAAACACATATGACGAGCTGAGGTTGGGTGCAGACACCCGACGAACTGTGGACGAGCTGCGGTGAGTTGGTACGCGGGTGCAGCCACCCGACCCGGTGAACAGGCACGGCGGTTGAGGTTCGGGCGCAACGAACCAAAGAACCAATGCGATAGGCAGAAGGGCAACCCACGCCCGACGGGCAGGCGACCCGCGCCCGATGGGCGGACAACCGGGTGACAGACATGGCGATGGCGTTATGTGGTGGACGCGGTATGGTTCGACGAAGGCATGGCACAGTTCAGCAGCGGATGACGAGTGCAAAGGAAGGGCGACCCGGGCAGGCGCCCCTTCATACGACGGGCGGACAGTGCGACAGCAACCGGGCGACGTGCGACAAGGGCAAACATCAATGCGACGTTAAGGCGAGCTGGCTGCGACGTTATGGAGCGCACATGTTACACTTAAGGATTATACGATGGAGTGTTGTAGACTTTATAAGGGGCGTGGGAAGGATTTGCCCTTGGGCAAAGGCCGACCCACTAAAATATAAAGTAGGTGCTCCAAAGCATGAATTATGGGGTCGGCCCAAGAGCTGACACCCCTTCACCAAATGGTTAGGAAGCCTGTATATGGATGGCGCAGAGACTCCATTTGGACATCAAGCACTTCACTCACTCTTTGCATTCGATCTAGAGGTAAAGAGGACATAGTAGAAGTGCGCATCTCTCATGCACATAAGGAGAAGTGCGCAGTTTTACCAAGAGACTGTTTGAGGACGACGGTACACGGTAAAAGGACAGTTCGGTGCAGAATTTACTTGAAGGAGTTCTGGTGGCTCGGGTGAGCACGCTCCTACCAAGGGAGGTTGGCATTGGATTCTAAAAGGCAGTCTTACCTTGTTGTAATATTTCTAAGTGTTGGCCATGGTCATTGCCCGGCACACTTGTATGGTTGTATTATTGAAGATTTCATAATATATTACTATTGGGCGAACTCATTCGGGAGTTGCCCCTCCCCATATAATTGTTTGCAATTGTTATGTTTACGGGTTAATTGCATATTAATTATGAACATGTATGAAGATTAATGCATTTTACTTGATTGAAGAAAATAAGTTAAGTGTGTTAATGTGGGAAGGCGTAGTCCATATGTATGAGTATTGTTAAAAAAGAAAATACACGGTGGTGCCGCACCTCGCCGGACACGGTTGAAAGACTACCGTAGACCTGGGGGCATGACAGACCCACCCGAACGACCCGCCTGAACGAGCTCACATAGGCGCCCTCAAACGACCCGCTCGAACGACCCACCCGAATGACCCGCCCAAACGAGTTCACACGGGCGCCCTCAAACGACCCGCCCGAACGATTTTGCATGGGTGCCCGAATGACCGAAACGAACCGACAAGGGAGAGTCGGGCAAACGAGCTGCACGAACGTGCACAAAGCCAACCTCGGGTCACAACTTAGCATTTTTGATACGGCCCTCGCCCGAACGACCCGCCCAAACAAGTTCACACGGGCGCCCTCAAACGACCCACCCGAACGAGTTCACACGGGCGCCCTCAAACGACCCGCCCGAACGAGTTCACACGGGCGCCCTCAAACGACCCGCCGGAACGATTTTGCATGGGCGCCCGAACGACCGAAAAAACTGACAAGGGACAGCCGAGAAAACGAGCTACACGAAGGTGCACAAAGCCAACCTTGGGTCACAACTTAGCATTTTTGATACGGCCCTCGCCCGAACGACCCGCCGAACGAGTTCACATGGGCGCCCTCAAACGACCCGCCCGAACGAGTTCACACGGGCGCCCTCAAACGACCCGCCCGAACGAGTTCACACGGGCGCCCTCAAACGACCCGCCCGAACGAGTTCACACGGGCGCCCTCAAATGACTCGCCCGAACGACCCACCCAAATGACCCGCCCGAATGACCCACCTGAACGACCCACCCGAACGAACCGCCCAAACGAGTTCACACGGGCGCCCTCAAACGACCCGCCCGAACGACCCACCCGAACGACCCGCCCCGACGAGTTCACACGGGCGCCCTCAAACGACCTGCCCTAACGACCCACCCAAACGACCTGCCCAAACGACCCACCCAAACAACCCACCCGAACGACCCACCCGAACGGGCGCCCTCAAACGACCCGCCCGAACGACCCACCCGAATGACCCACCCGAACGACCCACCCGAACGACCCACCCGAACGGGTGCCCTCAAACGACCCGCCCGAATGACCCACCCGAACGACCCGCCTGAACGAGTTCACACGGGCGCCCTCAAACGACCCACCCGAACGATTTTTCATGGGTGCCCGAACGACCGAAACGAACCGACAAGGGAGAGCCGGGCAAACGAGCTGCACGAACGTGCACAAAGCCAACCTCGGGTCACAACTTAAAATTTTTGATATGGCCCTCGCCCGAACGAGTTCACACGGGCGCCCTCAAACGACCCGCCCGAACGACCCACCCGAACGACCCACCCAAACGAGTTCACACAGGCGCCCTCAAACGACCCGCCCGAACGACCAAAACGAACCAACAAGGGAGAGCTGGGAAAACGAGCTGCACGAATGTGCACAAAGCCAACCTCGGGTCACAACTTAGCATTTCTGATACGGCCCTTGCCCAAACGACCCGCCCGAACGAGTTCACACGAGCACCCTCAAACGACCCGCCCGAACAACCCACCCGAACGACCCGCCCGAACGAGTTCACACGGGCGCCCTCAAACGACCCGCCCGAACGATTTTTCAAGGGCGCCAGAACGACCGAAACGAATCGACAAGGGAGAGCCGGGCAAACGAGTTGCACGAACGTGCACAAAGCCAACCTCGGGTCACAGCTTAGCATTTTTGATACGACCCTTGCCCGAACGACCCGCCCGAACGAGTTCACACGGGTGCCCTCAAACGACCCGCCTGAACGACCCACCCGAACGACCCACCCGAACGACCCGCCCGAACGAGTTCACACGGGCGCCCTCAAATGACCCTCCCGAACGATTTTTCATGGGCGCCCGAACGACCGAAACGAACCGACAAGGGAGAGCCAGGCAAAAGAGCTGCACGAACGTGCACAAAGCCAACCTCGGGTCACAACTTAGCATTTTTGATACGGCCCTCGCCCGAACGACCCGCCCTGTCACGCCCCCAATTCTTTTTTTTTTCTATTGGGCGGGTGCGGAACCGCCTAGGCAAACAAGATGCTTGAACCTTACGGACTATGCCTTCAATTCATAACCGTTATGAACTTATAACATTAACTTGAAGAGTTATTCACAATATGCGATAATTATAACAACAATAATTACAACATAATAAGAACCAACAGCAATATAGTAATGAACTTCTTTTATTACATCGTAATGTTTTTACAATCGGGAGGGCGACCGCCCGTGCACGCCCGCACGGCGGTCCACCGAGACTCCTCTGAAAATTTCAATACACAATATATATAAGCGGGAGGGCGACCGCCTGTGCACACCCGCACGGTGGTCCGCCGAGACTCCTCTGAAAATTAAATATACAATATGCAATCGGGAGGGCGACCGCCCGTGCACACCTACACGACGGTCTGCCGAGACTCCCCTATGACCCAATGTAGAATATACAACGAACCGTTATCACATGACTGTGTTATAACATGCGAGCGTACCACAGTCCACCGTTAACCTTTCCGGAGTCCACCCTGCGGTTACACCGACCCGGCGTGGAGTGGACGGGCACCCCGTGCACAACCCGGACCCGACTCTAACCCGGTTATCAATACTGCCGCTGCACCACGGGCACACCACCGTGACCAATACCCGAACCTGTTGCCTTTTCCTGGCTCGGCGGGCTCATCCACAATCTCTTCGATCGAACTGCGCCTTTCTCGCACTGCTCCTTGTGCTTGAGAGCGATGTAAGATCGATTGAGTTGATGGCCCAAATGAATCGCAGGTTGCCTAACGTATATGTATCCATGGTGAGCGTATCTCCCCTCGGCCGACGTTATGAATTATGACAACTCGCCATCGTTCGTCTTAATTCATCGTCGGCCCGCCCACTATTGTTTCATTCCAAAGGTCGGCCTGAAACATAAGGCGAGTCACCTTATAAGGTGGGCGAGCTCCCCACTACTTGCGCACTTTTACCATCGCCTTTCATGCTTCGCTCGTCCTTATATTCTTTCTATTTTAAGTGTTGGAGGGGCGCGCTCCCGGACAGAGTCGTGGGTCGCCATATCGCACGCCCGTGCAGAGCCGCAGGTCGTCACACTCTCCCCCACCAGAAGTCATTGTCGTCCCGACAATTCCTTCTCTCCTCCTTAATTTCCTGTCATGCCTTGCAATCTTGTCTTTCCATCTCCAAAGTGAATCCTCCGTCTCCCAGCTCTCCTCCTCTGGTGCATCCTTCCATCTGCAAAGAAATTCCCGTCGTCGGTGGCAACCAACACCAGTAGTCCTGAGACTCACAATCTTCTCCAACTCTAGTCCTGGTCTGTCCAAAATCCCAGCTGGTCCTCTTGTCGGTTCAACTCTCTCTGGATGGTCTGAATCAAGTCGACACCTTTTCAACTGGGTCACATGAAAAACTGGGTGTTTCATGTTCATATGGTGTGGAAGCTCTAGCTCATAAGCAACTTCCCCCACTTTCTTCTTCACTCGGAATGGTCCCTCATATTTCTGTGTCAGTTTGCTCGTCATCCCCTTGGCTGGCTGAAACTGCTCCCCGGTAATCCTGAGAAACACCATGTCCCCTTCACCAAAGTGTGCTTCCCATCTCCCACGGTCAGCATACTTCTTCATCCTCCTTGCAGCATCGTGCAAGTGCAACCGTGCTAACTCCAAGGTCTCCTCCCAAGCCTTCATGAATCTCTTCGCATGAGGACTCCTCAAGAAACCCCCGATCACTACGGTATGCGGTGCAACCGGCATCTGCCCATTTACCAACTCGAATGGACTATACCCCATCGTAGAACTCTTTTGAATATTGTAGCTAAACTGAGCAATATCCAAGAGTTCAGGCCAATTCTTCTGATCAGCTGTCACATAGTGTCGCAAGTAGTCCTCCAGCAACGCGTTGATCCTCTCGGTCTGCCCATCTGTCTGTGGATGGTAACTCGAGCTCATCAACAACTCTGTCCCGACCAACTTGAACAATGTTGTCCAAAATCTCCCTGTAAACCGTGGATCTCTATCCGACACAATACTTAACAGCATTCCCCAATACTTCACTATGTTCTTAAAGAACAACTCCGCTGTCCACTCGGCCCCACAAGGTATCTTTGTAGGAACAAAGACGGCATACTTGGAAAAACGGTCAACCACAACCATGATCCCATTATACCCCTGAACCTATGGTAATTGAGTGATGAAGTCCATTGAGACACTCATCCATGGTCTCTCTGGTCTGAAGTCCTGCTGACAAATGATGCACATGTGTACATACTCCTCCACATCCTCTCTCATCTTCTCCCAAAAGAACCCCCTCTCCAGCGATGCCAAAGAACGACGATGTCCTGGGTGTCCAGCCTATGGAGAGTCGTGGCACTCCCTCAAAAGGTGTCTCCTGAGCCCAGATGACTTTGGAACATAGAGTCGGTTCCAAAAGAACAAGAATCCATCTCTTAGGAAGAATCTCCGTTTCTTCCCCTCCTTTACCTGCTTCACTATGTTCTGTGCCAAAGTATCGGTTTCGATGCTCCCCTTGATCTTATTCTGCATCTCTTCTGACATCTGAACTCGACTTCTACCCCTAGTTGCTCGGTCCTCTTCTTCCTCCAATGCTGCTAGTTGTCCTTTCCTGCTAAGGGCATCAGCTACCGCATTGTGCCTCCCCAGTCTATACTCGATAGTCATGTCGAATTCTGCCAAGAAGTCTTGCCACTGAGCTTGTTTTGCAGAAAGCTTCGATTGTGATGCAAAATAACTCGCTGCAACGTTGTCAGTCTTGACAACAAACGGCTTCCCAATCAGGTAATGTCTCCACACATGAAGACAATGGATGATGGCAGTGATCTCCTTCTCGTGGACTGGATACCTCTGTTCCCTATCTTGCAACTTCCGACTCTCATATGCCACCGGGTGCCCATCTTGAATAAGAACCCCTCCTATAGCAAAGTCTAAAGCATCGGTGTGCACCTCAAATGGTCTCTCGAAGTCAGGCAACTTCAGTATCAGTGTCGTAACCATCCTCTTCTTCAAGTCATCAAATGCCTCTTAGCACTTGCCCGTCCAATTCCACCTCTTGTCTTTTTTCAATAAGTCTGTCAGTGTCGATGTCACCTTGGAGTACCCCTCTACGAACTTTCGTTGGTAGTTGGTCATGCCCAAGAGCACCCTCATCTCATGGACATTCTTTGGTTCAACCCAGTCCTCAATCGCCTTCACCCTACTCGGCTCCATCCGTATGTATCCTTGACCAACAATATGCCCAAGGAATGGAATCTCGGTCTGAGCGAACACACACTTAGACTTCTTCAAGAACAACTGATTTGCCTTCAGTGCCTCGAATACCATTGCCAAGTGTTTCTTATGATACTCCATGTTGTCACTGAACACCACTATATCGTCCAAGTATACTACTATGAATGAATCCAAGTATGGTCGTAGGACATCGTTCATCAAAGTGCAAAATGTAGCAGGGGCGTTTCATAACCCGAATGGCATAACAAGGAACTCAAAGCTATCGTACCTTGTTACTATCGCGGTCTTCTTCTCGTCTCCCTCAGCTATACGCACTTGATAATACCCATGCCTTAAGTCCAGCTTGGAAAACACTCGGGCTTTCGCAAGCTTGTCAAAGCAATTAGCAGCCAATGGCAAAGGATATCTGTTCCTTACCGTCTGTTTGTTTAATGCATGGTAATCATGGCACATCCTTAGCTCATTCGAATCCTTCTTCTGTTGGAACAATACCGGGGCTCCATAAGGGGACCTTGAAGGTCTAATGAAACCTGCCTCAGTTAACTCCTTTAACTGGCGCTTCAATTCCTCCAATTCAGGTCCCGACCATCGATAAGGTGCCTTGGCCGGGGTTGCTTCCCTGGCTCAAGCTCAATGCTGTGGTCCACTGCACGCCTTGGTGGAAGTTTCTTCGGAAGCTCATCAGGCATCAAATCTGCATATTTGGTAAGTACCTCAGATATTTCGGCTGGAATAGGCATCCCTACTCCATCACCTTCAACATCCTTGAACATCACCACATATGTCTCCATATTTGAGTCCTTCATAGCCTTCTCCAAACTTAGTGCCGAAACATGCTACACCTTGACTTCCTTCCTTTGCCCATGAGTGGGAAAAGTCCAACTTTGTGACTGTTCAACCAGCACCACCTCATCACAGAAGGGGACAACAATAGCCTTGTTGCCTTTCAAGAAATCCTGCCCAAGTATCATATCAAAGTCATTCATCTCCATCACTGTGAAGTCCAACTGACCCTTCCAATCTTTTATCTGCACAGGTACATCGTGTACCAAACCCGCCACCTTAGCTCTAGAGTTCACTGCCTTGACCTCCATATTGGATGGAGTGATTGTCAGTCCAACCTCTTTTGCTAACCGTGTCGTCATAAAGTTGTGTGTGGCACCTGTGTCCACTAGGGCTTGAATGGTCTTGCCATGAACCATTAAGTCCACGAACCCTAGACGGTTCAACCATGCTTTCTCCATAGTCTTATCAGCTTCACCTGTCATGAGCAACCTTTGCTCTGATACCACCTGTCACGCCCCCAATTCTTTTTTTTTTCTATTGGGCGGGTGCGGCACCGCCTAGGCAAACAAGATGCTTGAACCTTACGGACTACGCCTTCAATTCATAACCGTTATGAACTTATAACATTAACATATGAAGAGTTATTCACAATATGCGATAATTATAACAACAATAATTACAACATAATAAGAACCAACAACAATATAGTAATGAACTTCTTTTATTATATCGTAATGTTTTTACAATCGGGAGGGCGACCGCCCGTGCACACCCGCACGGTGGTCCGCCGAGACTCCTCTGAAAATTTCAATACACAATATATATAATCGGGAGGGCGACCGCCCGTGCACACCAGCACGGCGGTCCGCCGAGACTCCTCTGAAAATTCAATATACAATATGCAATCGGGAGGGCGACCGCCAGTGCACACCTGCACGACAGTCCGCCGAGACTCCCCTATGACCCAATGTAGAATATACAGCGAACCATTATCACGTGACTGTGTTATAACATGCGAGTGCACCACAGTCCACCGTTAACCTTTCCGGAGTCCACCCTGCGGTTACACCGACCCGGCGTGGAGTGGGCGGCACCCCGTGCAAAACCCAGACCCGACTCCAACCCGGTTATCAATACTGCCGTTACGCCTCGGGCGCACCACCGTGACCGATACCCGAACCTGTTGCCTTTGCCCGGCTCGGCGGGCTCATCCACAATCTCTTCGATCGAACTGTGCCTTTGTCGTACAGCTCCTTGTGCTTGAGAGCGATGTAAGACCGATTGAGTTGATGGCCCAAATGAATCGCAGGACGCCTAACTTATATGCTTCCATGGTGAGCGTATCTCCCCTCGGCCCACGTTATGAATTATGACAACTCGCCATCCTTTGTCTTAATTCATCGTCGGCCCGCCCACTAATGTTTCATTCCAAAGGTCAGCCTGAAACATAAGGCGAGTCGCCTTATAAGGTGGGCGAGCTCCCCACTACTTGCGCACTTTCACCATCGCCTTTCGTGGTTCGCTCATCCTTATATTCTTGCTGTTTTAAGTGCTGGAGGGGCGCGCACCCAGACAGAGTCACGGGTCGCCATATCGCACGCCCGTGCAGAGCCGCAGGTCGTCACACGCCCGAACGAGTTCACACGGGCGCCCTCAAACGACCCGCCTGAACGAGTTCACACGGGTGCCCTCAAACGACCCGTCCGAACGACCCACCCGAACGACCCGCCCGAACGAGTTCACACGAGCGCCCTCAAACGACCCGCCCGAACGACCCACCCGAACGACCCTACCGAACGAGTTCACATAGGCGCCGTCAAACGACCGGCCCGAACGATTTTTCATGGGCGCGCGAACGACTAAAACGAACCGACAAGGGAGAGCCAGGCAAACGAGCTGCATGAACATCCACAAAGCCAACCTTGGGTCACAACTTAGCATTTTTTATATGGCCCTCGCCCTAACGACCCGCCCGAACGAGTTCAGACGGGCGCCCTCAAACGACCCGCCCGAACGACCCACCTGAACAACCCGCCTGAACGAGTTAAGACGAGCGCCCTCAAACGATCCGCCCGAACGACCCACCCGAATGACCCGCCCGAACGAGTTCACATGAGCGCCCTCAAACGACCCGCCAGAACGACCCACCCGAACGACCCACCCGAACGAGTTCACACGGGCGCCCTCAAACAACCCGGCCGAACGACCCACCCGAACGACCCGCCCGAATGAGTTCACACGGGCGACCTCAAACGACCCGCCCGAACGATTTTTCATGGGCGCCCGAACGACCGAAACGAATCGACAAGGGAGAGCCGGGAAAATGAGCTGCACGAACATGCACAAAGCCAACCTCAGGTCACAACTTAGCATTTTTGATACGGCCCTCGCCCGAACGACCCGCCCAAACGAGTTCACACGGGCGCCCTCAAACGACCCGCCCGAACGATTTTTCATGGGCGCCCGAACGACCGAAACGAACCGACAAGGGAGAGCCGGGCAAACGAGCTGCACGAACATGCACAAAGCCAACCTCAGGTCACAACTTAGCATTTTTGATATGGCCCTCGCCCGAACGACCCGCCCGAACGAGTTCACACGGGCGCCCTCAAACGACCCGCCCGAACGACCCACCCGAACGACCTGCCCGAACGAGTTCACACGAGCGCCGTCAAACGACCCAACCGAACGACCCACCCGAACGACCCGCCCGAACGAGTTCACACGGGCGCCCTCAAACGACCCGCCCGAACGACCCACCCGAACGACCCGCCCGAACGAGTTCACACGGGCGCCCTCGAACGACCCGCCCGAACGACCCACCCGAACGACCCGCTCGAACGAGTTCACACAGGTGCCCTCAAACGACCCGCCCGAACGACCCAAACGAACCGACAAGGGAGAGCCGGGCAAACGAGCTGCACGAATGTGCTCAAAGCCATCCTCGGGTCACAACTTAATATTTTTGATACGGCCCTCGCCTGAACAACCCGCCCGAACGAGTTCACACGGGCACCCTCAAACGACCCGCCCGAACGATTTTGCATGGGCGCCCGAACGACCGAAACGAACCGCCAAGGGAGAGCCGGGCAAACGGGCTGCACGAACGTGCATAAAGCCAACCTCGGGTCACAACTTAGCATTTTTGATACGGCCCTCGCCCAAACGACCCGCATGAACAAGTTCACACGGGCGCCCTCAAATGACCCGCCCGAACGACCCACCCTAACGATCCGCCCGAACGACCCACCCGAACGACCCGCCCGAACGAGTTCACACGGGCGCCCTCAAACGACCCGCCCGAATGACCCACCCAAACGACCCGCCCGAACAAGTTCACACTGGCGCCCTCAAACGACCAGCCCGAACGATTTTTCATGGGTGCCCGAACGACCGAAATGAACCGACAAGGGAGAGCCGGGCAAACGAGCTACACGAATGTGCACAAAGCCAACCTCAGGTCACAACTTAGCCTTTTTGATATGGGCGCACCCTCGCCCGAACGACCCGCCCGAACGAGTTCACACGGGCGACCTCAAACGACCCGCCCGAACGAGTTCACACAGGCGCCCTCAAACGACCCCCCCGAACGAGTTCACACGGGCGCCCTCAAACGACCCGCCCGAACGAGTTCACACGGCAAACAAGCTGCACGAACGAGTTTACATGGGCTCCGACACACGACCAAAACGAAGTCACAAGGGAGATTCGGGAAAACGGGCAGCACAATCGTGCACAAAGCCCACCCCCGGTCACAACTTAGCATTTTATCTACGGCCACGTGTGCCCTGGGTGCCGTCACACGACACGACATGACACGACCCGACCCGTTTGCACGGGCACCCACACACGACACGTCCCGACCCGCCCGAACGAAATTTGGGGTTTCCATGGGCGCACGACCCGAACGAAATTTTGGGGTTTCCGTGGGCGCACGACCCGAACGAAGGCACGAGGGAGCATCAGGCAAACAGGCCACACGAACGTGCAGAAGACACATGGGCGGTCACGACTTAGCATTTTTGGCACGCCCACGTGTGCCCGGGCACCCACACACGGCACGACACGGCCCGACCGGCCTTGTGCGAGCCGACCCGACCCGAACAAAATTTGGGGTTTCCTTATATGCACAACCCGAACGAAATTTGGGGTTTCCATGGGTGCGCGACCCGAACGAAGGCACAAGGCAGCGTCAGGCAAACGGGCCACACGAACGTGTAGAAGGCACACGGGGGGTCATGACTTAGCATTTTTGGCACTGCCACGTGTGCCCGAGCACCCACACACGGCATGACTCGACCCGCCCGAACAAAGGCACGACGGAGCGTCGGGCAAACAGGTCGCGTGAACGTGCAGGAGGCACACGGGTGGTCACGCCCTAACATTGTTTGCACGACCACATGTTCCCGAGCACCCATGCGTGGCACGGCACGACCCGACCCCACTCGACTCGCCCGAACGCGTTTGCACGGGCACCCACACACGACACGACCCGACCCACCCAAACGAAATTTGGGGTTTCCATGTGTGCACGGCCCGAACGAAATTTTGGGTTTCCATGGGTGCACGACCCAAACGAAGGCCCGAGGGAGCGTCGGGCAAACGGGCCGCACGAATGTGCAGAAGGCACACGGGCGGTGACGACTTAGAATTTTTGGCACGGCCACGTGTGGCGGGGCACCCACACACGGCACGGCACGACCCGACCCGCCCTGGGCGGGCCGACCTGAATCGCCCGAACGAAATTTGGGGTTTCCATGGGTGTACGACCCGAACAAAGAAGGCACATGGGTGGTCATGACTTGGCATTTTCGGCACGCCTATGTGTGCCCGCGCACCCCCACACATGGCATGGCACGGGATGACCCGGCCCGCCCGAAGGAAATTTGGGGTTTGAACAGGCGCATGACCCGAACGAAGGCACGAGGGTAGGAGTATCTTTGACTCTAATACATAAATATACCTGGGGTAACATGCCCTTAATATCTTCAACATTTTCTTTTGACTCTTTATAACACTTTAACATGTGCTAGGCCTATTTCAATGAGCAAGAAACTCAATGACAAATATATATATATATATATATATATTTATATATTTATTTATTTTCCTGAATAAATACAAATATCAAAAGTACATTTATGAAGACCGAACCGAGTTACACTTTCTTCAACACCCCCTCTCAACTAGGGAGGTATTCGCAAATCATTACAAGGTGTTTGGCTATTTTTCAATCTTGAATAATTCACATAAGAGAAACTGGATTGGAAACCCATCTGTTAAAGCATCATATTAGCCAACATTGTTCATAGCAAGGCCTTGAATAACAGCTTTATCTCTCATAATACCAGAGCACAATGTTGGCGAGGCCAATGGCTTATAAACACCTTGGTCATTGTCTCTAAAGGTACATACCCACCCAGGTGTTCCCTGAGTATGACCTTCCAGGACAATTCTTGTCTTGGGTTCCCATCCCTCAAAGAATATCGCTCCTCTTGCCTACTCTTGTCTTGGGTGCCCTACACATCCTCAAAGAGCATCAGATGCCAAATGATTGCCCAATCCTCCCATTATTTATTGCCAAGTGAAGACAAGAATGTTGTGTCTATCTCTTCCCCTTGATTGGGGAAGACATGCCTAAGTTTCCTCTGACAAGGAACTTGCCCAAGCTCCTTTGTATTTGGGAACTTGTTAGAACTCCCTCTTAGCTAGGGACTTGTCCATTCATCAACAACGTCTTCTTCGTGGGTCCTTCAGTCACTTGATCTCCTTCTTTCCTTTGATGTCATGAAGTCTTTGTTTGAACTTCTTCTTGGCAGGGTACCGGCCATCGATCACTTTCCCCCCTGGTTTGTCATGTCATTGCTCCCTTCGTGGAAAGTGGCCTTCTTGATATATATCAGGGCCTTTTTGTCATCTAGCTACTCCTTTGTCACCTTGTCTATCCTTCATAACACTTATCACATGGATGCTTAGTTGTACTCGCTTGTTCCCGTACTTTGATTTAGTGGCCCTTCATGTCTTCATCGTGATATTGCTCTTCATCATGACATATTTGTAGAGTTGAATCGGTTATCTGCACCTTACTATCTCCAAGGCCTTCGTAGGTGTCAAGGGTCCTTTATCTTTTTCTTCCTTTGTCAGAGTTGTCGTGCCTTCTTTCGAGAGATGTTGAGGAATCTTGTCAAATAGTTATTCTTTGTGACCGCGATGTTCTTCATTTGCTTCTTATTGGATTGATTGGTCAACCACCTTATACTCCTTATGAGAGCACTTCTTCATGTTGACCTTTACTCCACTGTAGCACATGCCTCCGAGCATGTCGTTGGCGAAAGAGATCCTTTTATTCTTGATCGTGATTCTAGAACTTTTCCCATGACCCAATCAATATATATGGCGACATGACTTAAACTTTGATGCATACATACCTCACCTTGATTATGCTTTTATCATCGCGGCTTTATTTGATAGTTCTCCTCGATTGGTGTAGCCTTTCTTGCTTCATCTGCTCTCGCCTGTATATCATCCTCTCTTGAATCCCATAAATGGGACCCCCAATGAGACCTCTACCCCCTTTGAAAGAAGACTTTAAGCAAAGAGGTTGACTTAGTCCTAGGAGGATCTTCCTTCTTTTGCTTCTTGTCGTCTTCTTTCACTTCTTGAGTTACATGAGCTTCTTCCCTTTTTCTCTTGTTGTTGTTGTCCTTCTTAAGTTTAGGAAAATCCCTTTTGTAGCGTCCATACTCTTGGCATCCAAACCGTTCGACTTTGGACATGTAGTGGCCCCAACCAATTTGTTACTTTCCTTGCAAAAAGACACTGAGGTATACTCAGAAGGGGACATATACTTACTTGATAGAGTTTGAGATGTAGTGAACTTGCTTTCTTCTTGAAGACTTGATGGCTTGCCTTCCTTAGATCTTGATGTTGTTCAAGTTGCTTTCTTCAAATGGACTTGCTTGATGACTTGACTCGTAGTGCCTTTCATTCTTCAAGATGGTGTAGCTTGATGTAGGTCCCTCTTTGATTTGTTCTTCTTGTAGGTGCCTTTATACAAGGCGTTTCTTCTTGCTTTGTAGTCTTCCATGAGGAATGATAGATGGTAGACCTTCTTTTCCTTGATGTGATTGAGACTTCTTGGCTTGACGCTTCAACCTTGCGGATGTTCTTGAGATTCCCTTTCCTTGATGTGTCACCTTAGCTCCGATACCGCGTTGAAGAATCTGGGGCAATGGGGTATAGCGGGATTCTTCTAGACTTGATAACAATTTGTGAAGCTCTTTTGCAATTTATCGTGTTATCTTAATCTTCTTCTCTTATTATTAATGCATGTGTGTTTACTTTCATCAAACTGGTGCCAAAAACATAAGAACAAGAACACAAGATGTTGGCTCTCTGCCAGGGAAAAACCTCTCTCTCTCTCTCTCTCTCAGAGGAAAACCCTTTCGTAAATTTCCCTCATTGAAGCTTCTTATTGGTCATTGCGAAGCCCTAGACCCTTGACAATAATATCCCCCAAGCACAAGTCGAGTCCTTCCTCCTCTCTGCACTTTGTTTCTTCGGCGCTTCGTTCCCCGGCACTCTGTCCTTCTTTCAACTTTTGATAGTCCATGGTGGACTAGCTCTAGAAGAGACTCCAACCTTTGATCCTTAGCGAGGTCCTTTACCAATGAAGAAACCTTCATTCTCTTGACCAACCGAGCCTTTTTCTTGATGTGAGGTTGCAGGCTCGATGTACACCAAGTTTACTGCACCTGGGGCGATTTCCATCGCGACGAGACATGGAAACCCCAAATTTCCCGCACTTGGGATGCTTTCGACAAGGCGGGACATGGAATCCCCGGGTACCCCGCAATTTGGCGACCTTTGTCGAGGAGGGACCGCGAGACCCCATGTCACGCTCCTATCCTAGTGGTAGTATTTCAACCATGCATAAGCGGGTGCGGCACCGCCGTACTTTTTCCTTTTACCAATACTTGAGTACACGGTCTGCGCCTACTTCAACACTCGATCAATTTTCCAGCAAGTGTTCTTAACAATGCAGCGAAAATAACTTACCATAAATTTATCTTCTTCAATTATTCTTTCAACCTGTCGTGTCGTGTGGTCGTGCTGCACTGGCCCGCGGCCTGCACGACACAACTCCACACCTGAACTGCGAACCTGTCCGCCCGAATTTCCCTTCCGCGGCGCCCAAACTCTGCCCGTCGGTGCGGTCCATAGTGAGGGCGCACGGCCCGCATGCAGTGCGGCCTGCCTGCCCGGACGGTAACCCACCCCGCTCTGCCTGTCCACGCTACCAAGCCCGACCCGCCCTCTGTAATCCGCCCGCCGGTGCGGCCCTCTTACCCGCGTCCTTCTCTTCCTTCCGTTTTCGCCCAACTCCTTCCTTCGCACTTGTTCTGCGATGTGGAAGTCTGAGTTCGATGTCCCTTCGTCGAACGCCATCCTCCTTACTTATACGCATCCTTTCGCCCAAGGGCCGTGTCTCTCGAGGATAACAAGGGTCGGCTCCATCAACATGCATGCCCGGCTGACCTGCCACATAACCTCGACAGGCCCCATTCCGACGAACCGCCGCGTCCCTTCGTGTGCACCGTCGCACCCATGGGTCGGCTCCAACACCTCGCCGATTACACCCGTCGCCGCACGTAGCACACCTGCCCGCATCCTGACTCGTCCGCACATGGTCACCTCTTTCATCCGGGCACGCAACAAGGGTCGCCCGCGCGCCTTCCGTCGGTGGCTCGCCCATCGTGCAGGTATCAAGGGGCGTGCGCCATCCCCAACACGGCGCGAGCGACATGGGAACCCCGCGTGTCACGCCCCCAGGCTTACAGTACCCTTTCAGCCGTACTTGGCGAGGTGCGGCGCCACCGAACACTTCCTTTTCACCAATACTTATGTTCATGGACTACGCCTAACCATTAGTCTACTTAGTTTGTTTTTCGCAACCAAGTATTATTGTGTTTCCTTTATGCCAATGAACACCCATACGCATAGGCAATTATCATCAGCAATTATACATGAAGAACACAATTGCACAGTGTAAAGGGAGGGGCAACTCCCTGAACAATGAGTCTGCCCGAATACAATATATTATTCAACTCCACAATGTTTACGGGGCTTTACAAGTATACTTGGGAAACACCAAGTTTCATACTTAGCCAATTTTACAAATAGGCAACACCTCCGTGTGCCAACCGAGTTCCTTGCCCGAGCTGGGCGGGCGCGCCCTCACACGAGCTGCCAACCGTACTCGTCGACCGAACCTCGTTTACCGCTGCACGACGGGCGGGCGACCTCACCCGAGTCACCCAGCGTTTCATGTTGCACGACGGGCGGGCGACTTACCCGAGTCACCCGAGACACCTCCGCGTTTCTTCTTCCACGACGGGCGGGCGACCTACCCGAGACACCCCGTGTCACACCGAACGGCGGGTGCCTTCCTTACCCGCGCCCTCACCCGAGAACCGAACCCTGTGCGTATCGTGTGTGCTTGCCCAAGAGCGGGTGCATATATGCCCGCGCCTCTTTTGCGACCTGCTCCACTACTTCGCACCTTTTTCTTGATCACCGAATGCTCATGTTCGAATGTCCATCTTCGAATGAATGCCAAATGCTCCAACGCCTTGCCATATTTATACGAGCGGTTGGGCGAGTCGCTGCCCAGGCCGACTCGACCACCGCGTGCCAAAACGCCCTTACACGTCGCAAACTTGCCATCCGATTGCTGGTCGGCAAACAATCCTTCGTTCAAGTCGCCCCAACATGTGA
>CM062808.1:562302073-562309573 GCA_031772625.1 Pinus tabuliformis | reverse complement strand
GTCGCAAAGTTGGAGCTAAATCCGCCCTACCCCATGGGAGGACAAGAGAGAGCAAAGCAAGTTCGAGCGATGCCACACAAAGCCCGCATCGGCTAACGCCGACTGCCCATCCAAGGGGACAAGATCACCGCTCGCCGACGCGCGCCACGAAACATCGCTTGAGGTATTTCAGCCAACCGCACCGCACGGGGCACGGACGACCAGCTCCGCTGCTCCCTAGCACATTGCAGGGAGCGCGTTTGAATGGGATGCGACGCCCAGACAGACGTGCCCTCGACCGAGGCCTCGGGCGCAAATTGCGTTCAAAAACTCGATGATTCACGGGATTCTGCAATTCACACTAAGTATCGCATTTCGCTACGTTCTTCATCGTAACAAGAGCCGAGATATCCGTTGCCGAGAGTCGTTTCCACGTACTACCGAAAAATCGGCCACAAAACTGAATAGGGGCAACCCCCCCACAACAAATGTAAGGCCAAGGGGCAAAAGGAGGAAAAACGCACGAGAGAAAGAGAAACAAAGGTGTCTAACCCCCTCACGGGGGGAGGCTCGAACAGAGGACAATCTCCCCCCAGCCCCACGCCCTCGCAAAAAGGGGGAAAATGTGTGGGACAGCGATCGAGAAGGACTAGGGTGGCCACCCCGGAGCTCGCGCTGCTTTTAGCCCTTCCCCGACACCAGCCCACAACAATTCCCCCTTTTCTCCGTAGAGCTAGGGACCGAAAGGAAGAGAACAGGGTAGAAAACAAAGCACAAACAAAGCACAAGCCTCCCAAGCCCCGTGCCTTCGGCAAAAGGGGGGAATTGAAGGGGACGACGATCGAGAAGGACGAGGGTGGCCACCCTGGGAGCTCGCACTGCGTTTCGTCCTTCCGGAACACCAATCCACAACAATCCCACCTTTTCTCCGTAAAGCTAGGGGCCACGAGGAAGAAGGGAAGAGAACAACAAGAGAGAAAGGGATATATCAACCGTGGCTACCGGCTCACAAGGGGAGGAGGCTTCAAACAGAGAACAAGCTTCCCCAACCCCGTGCCTTCAAAAAAAGGGGGGAACTGCAGGGGACGACGATCGAGAAGGACTAGGGTGGCCACCCTGGGAACTCTCACTGCTTTTCGTCCTTCCCGAACACCAATCCACAACAATCCCACCTTTTCTCCGTAAAGCTAGGGGCCGAAAGAAGGGAAGAAAACAACATGAAAGAAAGAGAGATATCAAACGCGTCCACCGGCTCACAGGGGGAGGCTCAAACAGGGAACAAGCTTCCCCACCCCCGTGCCTTCGCAAAAAGGGGGGGAACTGCAGGGGACGGCGATCGAGAAGGACTAGGGTGGCCACCCTCAGAACTCGCACTGCTTTTCGTCCTTCCTGAACACCAATCCACAACAATCCCACCTTTTCTCCGTAAAGCTAAGGGGCCAAAAGCAAGAAGGGAAGAAAACAACAGGAAAGCAAGAGATATCAAACGTGGCTACCGGCTCACAAGGGGAGGCTCAAACAGAGAACAAGCTTCCCAAACCCCGCGCCTTCGGAAAAAGGGGGGAACTGCAGGGGACGGCGATCGAGAAGGACTAGGGTGGCCACCCTGGGAACTCGTACTGCTTTTCGTCCTTCCCGAACACCAATCCACAACAATCCCACCTCTCCTCCGTAAGGCTAGGGGCAAAAGGAAGAAGGGAAGAAAACAACACCAAAGAAACAAAGATCCCAAGAAAAGAGAGAAGCTCAACAACACGCCGAGCAAGATGTCCGCTAACCAAAAAGAAATCAAACAAGGCACCCAATCAAAAAAGCGTCCCACCTCTTCACACCCTCCCACATGCATTCATCACAACACCCTTTCCAGCCCTACAACATAGCAAACAACCAAGCAAATAAATCACAACCCAAAAATTGACCAATAGAAAAGACGAGGGCCACGATGAGACCAGTGTCTGGAGCACGTCACTGAGAGGCAAACAGCCCCCCAACCCAATGACACAAGGCTTCAAACGACAAATAGACTACTGCCCATAACACAAACCCACCCCGCTATTGCACCCCTCCGTGTACAAAACACCCGACAACCTTTCCAGCGAGAGAGTCAACGGGGGTCAAAGAATCAAACTCCAAAGAGGAGTTGTCACGGGCCGACACTCAACGCTGGAGAAAGCTGCGAGCCACAAATACATTGACGGTGCAAGGCCACTAGAGAGAGGGACGTTCGCAAAGCGCACACCACGAAATGAAGAAATGACACGAGTCCCACAAAAAACCCACAATCCAAAGGGAGGAACAAAGACACAACCCGCTACTTCTTTTTCCCTCAGAAGGGGAGTGGCTCACGAGAGGACGAGGAATTCCCTCGACGGCAAAGGCACGAGATAAGATTGCCACCCTCATGCCCGTCGGCGGGGAAAATTGCGATCTCGATGGAGCTCAGACCGAGGGATGGGTTTTTCATTCCCTGTGTTAGTGTCGGTCTTGAAGCCCTCCATCAGTGATCAAAGCTCTTTGCATTTGCATAGGTAGGTGTCTCATCAGTGTTAAGTTTTGCATCCCGTTAGGCATGCCATAACCCTGATGGAGGAGCTGGTTTATTTATACCCCTCTTGGTTTTGCTGGATCAGGTCATATTAGTCATTAATCTCTTTCAAGCTTGTCTTGTTTTTTCTTGAGGTCAAAGGTCCTAGGTATAGGGTTTTGGTCATTTATCTCTACAAGGTCATGTCTTTGAATGTCCTTGAGTGCCCAGCGAGCCAGAGGGAGGATTGTAAACATGTTTCTTTGATATTTTCATCATGTACAGTTCATTTTTAACCTTGGATTTAAAAACTCTGTTTTTAAAGCCAAGGTCATGTTAAATTTTTGTAAAAAGAATGAAATTCCAAAAAATCTTCAAAAGGGCAACAGTAACCCTGGTCCCCTTGCCAAAGTCCCTTAGATGATCTACTTGCAAAAAGAATCAAGTCAAAGCACTCAATGAGTCAAATTCAGGATAAAGGAAACCAAAAATCAGTGTTATAAAGTGTCAAAAGAAAAAACATTAGAAAGTGGGTTTGTAAATGAAATTTTTTCAAATGAGACTTATAAAAGCCCAAATTTCCTCCTTTCACTCTCATTATGCATTCTAACGCTTGCAAGAGAGATAGAGAGAGTGATTGAGAGAAAGGAGCGAAAGAGGAGCAATTTCGGGCAGTAGAGAGGGGCGCGACCCGTCGAACCAGGTGCGCGACCCATTGGGTGGTGCGCGACCCGTTGAGAGCTCTTCCGCAGTTCAGAAAAGCAACGTGCGCGACCCGTTGGGAGGGGCGCGACCCGTTGGGTGGCCTGCATGACCCGTTGAACTGTTTTGCTGCAAACTTCAAACAAAATTACCCAATCTTTCTCCAAGCCACAAATTTGTTCGAGGTAGGTGGTCTAATCTTAAAAAAGCTTGTTGGTCATGAATGGTGGATGTCTTGAAAATGTTTGAATGATCAAATCATGCAAGTGAAAAGGCATTATATGGCTGCAATGTTAATGAGCAAACTGTGCTAGGGTTTATGTTGTTTCAAGCTATTTTTCCCTTTGGTTTGTTTCCCTCCTTTCCCTTTCACTCACCCTTATATGTTCATCTCCTTTCCCATATTATTTTACAAATGAAATGCAAATCTTTCCCCATCCCTAATGACTAAAAATGTAAACCCTACCCCTTTCCCAAAGCATACAAAACCCTAATTTCCCTCTACCATATACATGTGTAAACAAAGGAAAAATTCATGTGAAAACAAAAGAAAATGTTGATGAATATATCAGCAGGTTTTGTGTATGGTTTCCCTATTTCCCCTATTAATACATGTATGCATATTCCCATGTTCACTTTCATACATGTTTTTTCCCATATGTAATGATCTTTGCAAATGATTTCCCAATTACAAATATGTGTTCCTATATGCATAATGATTTGCAAAATTTCCCTTAAAAATTCCCTGTAATATTTATATATTCCCATTCCTTGTTAAAATATCCCTCCCCTAACATTTCCCTCATGTCTTTTTCCCCTTGAAACAACATAGAGTTCAACACTTTTTGCAGGCAGAGACAGCAGTTTAGTTTGTCCACTTTGATCCTCAACCATGTCAGAAACTGAAACTTATGAGCAAAGTGATGACCATTCATCATCTACAGAGGCTGAGGTACAGAGGAGGCCTCATAAGGGTGGTAAGGGTGGACATCATAAGCGAGAGGAGCCAACCTCTTTGGCAGAATTACAGGCCTGTCCTATGGCAGTCATTTGTTTTCGGTACATGTCTTGTTATGAGTTCTGTGAGAGGATTTCTCGGATTCAGCACCATAGAGAGTTGGCCCGCTTGTTTGTTTTACACCTCCATGATGGACATGTCACTCTGGCAGGGGTGAACTTTACATTAACACCCGAGGTGATCTCACAGGCTACAGGGATACCGAATGTGGGTGAGGTGTGGCCTAAGCGCAGGTTGCTAGATTTTTTTCACTTTGAGCCCTATGTCCGGCCACCATTCGTGAGACATTTGGCGGGTGTTTTTCCATTCAGATTTCTCCGGAGCGAGTATGCTCCCATCATGAGGCTTATTATGCATTATTTTACCTGTGAGGGCAGATTTTCACAGGTGTACTCATATCACATTCGCCTTTTGATGCATTTCACCCGAGTGAGGATGATGAACATCCCGGTCTTCTTCTTTCATAACATTCAGAGGATGGTGCCCATGTTGCAGAAGAAGACCATGGCCCAGCAGTACAGGAGCTTATGTCATTATGGTTTGATTCAGCTCATAGTCTCACATCAGTTGACTCAGCAGGGCATCTCATGGGAGCAGTTCATCTCCCGTGAGTTTTTCACAGCACCACCCCAGCCACATCCCGAGGTCATTCATGAGGAGGGTGGATCGTCTCTTGATATTCCGATCACTAGACATGTTGTTTCTTCACCTCAGCTCACATATCAGAAAGGCCCGAGGGCCTTATTTGCAGCAGCTAGGTGAGTACTATCTCCACAGCAGGTGGAAGGGGTCTCGCCTTCATCTTCAGCTCAGCGAGTGTTATCTCCACATCAGGTGGAAGGGGCCTTGCTTTCTTCACCAGCACAGGTACTACAGAGGGGCAAAGAGCCCATGATTCATGATGGTCCGGTGATTGATCTTGAGGCCAGTTCTCCTAGCAGCCCAATGGACCATCACTTACCTGGAGCAGCGGAACAAACAATTGGTGGAGGAGAAAGCACTTGATGAGCTATGGAGGATTCTTAGCGACCGAGTCTTGAACCGTAGAAGACCCGGTGATCCATTGCCTGCTGACCGAGAGTCTATTCTCATTCAGGAGAATGCCCGCTTGGAGAGGCTGTTGGCTAAGGCCGACCAAGAGAAAAAGCTGTTGAGAAACATGAAGAATCACTATTGGGCAAGGATGCATGTATGCAAGGCCAAAATGAAAATGTTCCAAAGGAGGTTGTCCGAGGCTCTTAGGCAGAGGAAGAAGACCAATCCACTCTGTATCTTGGCTGAGGAATCCCTCAAAGATCATGGCACTCACTAGCTCAGCCACAGCACAAATCCCAAAAAATTTTGAGAATTTTGGGTAATTTTGGCATTTTTTGGAAATTTACAGTTTTTGGCTCCTCAACGGGTCTCACCCCCGGTGAGACCCTTTGTCATGGCAACTCCTTTTCATAAAAACTCAGCATTTACCGATTTTTTATGCAAATTTACATATGCCCATGGATGGACTTGAGTTTTTATGGGGTTTTGGGCCTCCAGAAGGTCAAAATACATGCAAAATTTGACTTTCTGCCCCTTTTTTGAGTTGCAGAAAGTAGTCTTGGGAGAATTGAGTTTTGACTGGGCAAATGACCTCCAAATTCAAACATTCTAGTTGGGTTGGAAAGTAGACTCACATACCTTTCCAACGAGCTATCTTGCACCCAATTCTAACACATGAAAGTGCCCCAAACAGAGCTCCAAAGGGGCGCGACCCGTTGAGCAGGGGGGCGCGACCCGTTGAGCAGACTTTGCCAGATTTCACTGTACAGCTCGGAAAAGCACAATTTGACTTGGTTTGACTTTTTGGGGTTGAAGATGATTATCTTTGATGTAATTTTGGTAACTCTAAGACACTTTTACTCTTTTTTAACACTTCTAGAAGATTCATTCATGTAAAGGGTAAAAATTGATTGTATGAACTGGTTTCCAAGTTTATAGAGGCAAGTTGTTTTGACTGCCTATTTTCTAGTGTCTAGTTTAGAAGTTGTTGAAACAACTCCTAGGATAGTGAGCTCGACCCATGGAGGCAGGGAAAGAGGTTAGATCATCTATATTATGTATTTTCTTTCTCATTTTCATGGTTGGACTCTTGAGGGAGAAGCTATCATTGTATATTTTCACTGTATCTCTGCAATTTTTGGCTAAGGAAGACCAGGGTTTTGCAGTCCTCTTTGGGATTCTTGTGGATTCATGTGTTGATGATGTGTTTCTCAATGTTCTTGTAAGTGTGTTTATGTGAATCATTTCCTTTCCTTTACTGCTGCACATTAAACAAATGAAGTGTTAAAGTATGAATTCATGCTAGCCATGCTCTGCTTTTAAATTTGTTTAATTTCAATGTTTTCTACTGTCTAAAGGGAATTCAAAGTCATTGTTTGCTCTCTTTAGCTCCTCATCCTTCATTCCTGATCATCCATCTCAATCTAAGGCATCAATACTGTCTCCTACCTCGCCCCAAAGAACCCCCTGCAGAAACTGTGTCAAATCCCCGCACCCAAAATTGCAATTCCTCAAATTGCCACCAAAAACCCAAAAAACCCCAAATCAACCTTTTTAATCAGTTTACTAGCCTAACATCAGTGTTACCTTGTTGGTCATCTCATCCCATTGAAGATCTACCGAGATTGACCGGAGAGAGCCTTCTCCTGCCCCGTAGGGCTAGCTACGAGGCTAAATGGTTTGATGTAGCCTTGAGGTTTGCCTTTCTCAGCCTGAGGTGAAATTTCAAGCGCTAACACCCTGGACACCCAACCCTTCCACGAGGGCATGTCGAGGAACGGTCAGGAGGGACTAGGGTGGCCAGCCCAACGGGTTGATCCGCTCTTCATCCATTCCATACTTGACCGCACCCAGACAATCTCGCCTCACGGAAGATTTGAGCTACCAGGCGCGCGCGCAACCACTCCCTCGACCCAACCACCATCGAAAAAGCTCACCTAAGCAACACATGAACCTCCACCGCCTTTTCGAGAGAACCAACTATGGAAGCCCGCACCCTTGGCCCATGCCTTCCAACGAACAAAAGACCGAGCACCGCCGCTACAAATGAGTCCGAATTTATCCATCGTTTTTACCAAGCACCTCAACTCTGTAGCAACCATGCCCAGCCGAACAAATTGTCGGAAGGGCTCCCAAGAAACAGGCTTCCGAACCCCCTGCAGAAACACATTGGGGGGAAGAAAAACAAAGGATGGGTGGGACAAGCACAAGCATGGCTTGCAAGCACACACAAAAAAACAAG
>CM062808.1:562274573-562297073 GCA_031772625.1 Pinus tabuliformis | reverse complement strand
GAGCAGAAGGGGAATTGTTCACATATGCGTCCAAGGACAAGCATGGCCAACATTACCGCTCATGTGCTACCGAGTGGGTATGGAGAGAAGATGAAAATCGGACACCCTACAAACGACCCAAGGCCATTCTTGAGGCAAACCCGAAAAACCAACTCAATTACCAACCCACCTTTCACACGAAAAGCAAAACCCTCCACACCAAATAGGGAGGAGGTGAACAATATAACGAGGAGCCAATTTCAATGGAGCCATAAATGGCTGCCCAGCCCAATGCGATTTCTCTATTCGCAACAACCGACGGGCACGATAGTGACATAGGAAACGACTGAGTTTTGGGGCTTCCATCTGGGACCCGCAACAACGAAGGCTCAAAGGAGCGCCGAGAAAAATTTCAACATTCTTATCGTTGGGATGGGAAAGAGGGATGGGGATGAGCATGGCCCACATTACCGCTCATGTGCTACCGAGCGGGGATGGAGTGAAGACGAAAATCGGCCGCCCTTCAAATGACCCAAGGCCATCGTTCAGGAAAACCCGAAAACACAACTCGATCACCAACCCACCTTTCACACGGAAAGAAAACCTACCGTTGGTATCATGGGAAGGGGCACGAGGGGACCAGGACGAGCCAGGGAGCCACACAACAAAAGCCCATACAACTCCAAGAACTTGGAGAGCAAAAGGGGAATTGTTCACATATGCGTCCCGGGCCGAGCCTGGCCAACATTACCGCTCATGTGCTACCGAGTGGGGATGGAGTGAAGACGAAAATCGGTCGACCTACAAACGACCCAAGGCCATCGTTCAGGCAAACCCGAAAATACTACTCGATCACCAACCCACCTTTCACACGGAAATAAAACCTATCACTGGTATCATTTGGAGGGGCACGCGGGGACCAGAACGAGCCAAGGAGCCACACCACAACAGCCCATACAACTCCAAGAACTTGGAGAGCGGAAGAGGAATTGTTCACATATGCCTCCCAGGCCGAGCTTGGCCAACATCACCGCTCATGCGCTACCGATTGGGGATGGAGAGAAGATGAAAATCGCCCGCCGTACAAACAACCCAAGGCCATCATTCAAGCAAACCCGAAAACACAACTCGATTACCAACGCACCTTTCACACGGAAAGAAAACCTGTCGTTGGTATCATCTGGAGGGGCACACGGGGACCAAGACGAGCCACGGAGCCACACCACAACAGCCCAAACAGCTCCAAGAACTTGGAGAGCGGAAGGGGAATTGTTCACATATGCCTCCCAGGCCGAGCATGGCTAGCATTACCGCTCATGTGCTACCGAGTGGGGATGGAGAGAAGATGAAAATCGGCGGCCCTACAAACGACCCAAGGCCATTGTTTAGGCAAACACAAAAACACAACTCAATTACCAACCCACCTTTCACACGGAAAGGAAACCTTTCGCTGGTATCATCTGGAGGGGCACGCGGGGACCAAGACGAGCCAGGGAGCCACACCACAACAACCCATACAGCTCTAAGAAATTGGAGAGCGGAAGGGGAATTGTTCACATATGCCTCCCAGGCCGAGCCTAGACAACATTACTGCTCATGCGCTACCGAGTGGGGATGGAGAGAATATGAAAATCGCCCGCCCTACAAATGACCCAAGGCCATCGTTTAGGCAAACGCAAAAACGCAACTCGATTACCAACCCACCTTTCACACGGAAAAGAAACTTGTCGCTGGTATCATCTGAAGGGGCACGCAGGGACCAAGACGAGCCAGGGAGCCACACAACAACAGCCCATACAGCTCCAAGAACTTGGAGAGCGGAAGGGGAATTGTTCACATATGCCTCCCAGGCTGGGCCTGGCCAACATTACCGCTCATGCGCTACCAAGTGGGGATGGAGAGAAGATGAAAATCACCCGCCCTACAAACGACCCAAGGCCATCGTTTAGGCAAACGTGAAAACACAACTCAATTACCAACCCACCTTTCACACGGAAAGGAACCCTGTCGCTGGTATCATCTGAAGGGGCACGCGGGGACCAAGACGAGCCAGGAGCCACACAACAACAACCCATACAGCTCCAAGAACTTGGAGAGCGGAAGGGTAATTGTTCACATATGCCTCCCAGGCCGAGCCTGGCCAAAATTACAGCTCATGCGCTACCGAGTGGGGATGGAGAGAAGATGAAAATTGCCCGCCCTACAAACGACCCAAGGCCATCGTTCAGGAAAACGTGAAAACACAACTCAATTACCAACCCACCTTTCACACGAAAAGGAAACCTGTCACTGGTATCATCTGAAGGGGCACGCGGGGACCAAGACGAGCCAGGGAGCCACACAACAACAGCCCATACAGCTCCAAGAACTTGGAGAGCGGAAGGGGAATTGTTCACATATGCCTCCCAGGCCGAGCCTAGCCAAAATTACAGCTCATGCGCTACCGAGTGGGGATGGAGAGAAGATGAAAATTGCCCGCCCTACAAACGACCCAAGGCCATTGTTCAGGCAAATGCGAAAACACAACTCAATTACCAACCCACCTTTCACACGGAAAGGAAACCTGTCGCTGGTATCATCTGAAGGGGCACGTGGGGACCAAGATGAGCCAAGGAGCCACACCACAACAACCCATATAGCTCCAAGAACTTGGAGAGTGGAAGGGGAATTGTTCACATATTCCTCCGAGGCCGAGCCTCGCCAACATTACCGCTCATGCGCTTCCGAGTGGGGATGGAGAGAAGATGAAAATCGCCCACCCTACAAACGACCCAAGGCCATCGTTCAGGCAAACGCAAAAACACAACTCAATTACCAACCCACCTTTCACACGGAAAGGAAACCTGTCGCTGGTATCATCTGAAGGGGCACACGGGGACCAAGACGAGCCAGGGAGCCACACCACAACAGCCCATACAGCTCCAAGAACTTGGAGAGCGGAAGGGGAATTGTTCACATATGCCTCCCAGGCCGAGCCTGGCCAAAATTACCGCTCATGCACTACCGAGTGGGGATGGAGAGAAGATGAAAATCGGCCGCCCAACAAACGACCCAAGGCCATCGTTCAGGCAAACGCAAAAACACAACTCAATTACCAACCCACCTTTCACACGGAAAGAAAACTTGTCGCTCGGATCATCTGGAATTTGAATGGGTCCCCGCATGACCAAAACGAAGCAGCAAGGGAGAGCTAGGAAAAGGAGGAGCAAGAACATGCACAAAGCCAACCTCGGGTCACAACTTAGCATTTTTCATATGGGCTCGTTGGCCCGTGTGCACCCTTGCCCGAACGAATTCGCATGGGCGCCCGAACGACCGAAACGAAGCCACAAGGGAGAGCCAGGAAAACGAGCTGCACGAACGTGCACAAAGCCAACCTCAAGTCACAACTTAGCATTTTTGATACGGGCTCGTTCGCCCGGGCACGCCCTCGCCCGAACGACCTGCTCGAATGAGTTCACACGGGCGCCCTCAAACGACCCGCCCGAACGATTTTGCATGGGCACCCGAACGACCGAAACGAAGCCACAAGGGAGAGCCGGGAAAACGAGCTGCACGAACGTGCACAAAGCCAACCTCAGGTCACAACTTAGCATTTTTGATACAGGCTCGTTCGCCCAGGCGCGTCGTCGCCCGAACGACTCGCCCAAACGAGTTCACACGGGCACCCTCAAACGACCCGCCCGAACGACCAAAACGAAGCGACAAGGGAGAGCCGGGCAAACGAGCTGCATGAACGTGCACAAAGCCAACCTCGGGTCAGAACTTAGCATTTTTGATACGGGCTCGTTCGCCCAGGCGCGCCCTCGCCCGAACGACCCACCCGAACGAGTTCACACGGGCACCCTCAAACGACCCACCCGAACGACCGAAACGAAGCGACAAGGGAGAGCCGGGCAAAAGAGCTGCACGAACGTGCACAAAGCCAACCTCAGGTCACAACTTAGCATTTTTGATATGGGCGCACCATCGCGCGAACGAGTTCACATGGGTGCCCTCAAACGACCCGCCCGAACGACCGAAACAAAGCAACAAGGGAGAGCCGGGCAAACGAGCTGCACGAACATGCACAAAGCCAACCTCGAGTCACAACTTAGCATTTTTGATACGGGCTCGTTCGCCCGGGCGCGCCCTCGCCCGAACGACCCGCCCGAACGAGTTCACACGGGCGCCCTCAAACGACCTGCCCGAACGACCGAAACGAAGTGACAAGGGAGAGCCGGGCAAACGAGCTGCACGAACGTGCACAAAGCCAACCTCGAGTCACAACTTAGCATTTTTGATACGGGTGCACCCTCGCCCGAACGACCCGCACGAACGAGTTCACGCGGGCGCCCTCAAACGACCCGCCCGAACGACCGAAACGAAGCGACAAGGGAGAGTCGAGAAAATGAGCTGAACGAACATGCAGAAAGCCAACCTCAGGTCACAACTTAGCATTTTTGATACGGGCTCGTTCACTCGGGCGCGCCCTCACCCGAACGACCCTCCTGAATGAGTTCACGCGGGCGCCCTCAAACGACCCGCCCGAACGACCCAAACGAAGCGACAAGGGAGAGCCAGGCAAACGAGCTGCATGAACATGCACAAAGCCAACCTCGGGTCACAACTTAGCATTTTTGATACGGGCTCGTTCGCCCGGGCGCGCCCTCGCCCGAACGAGTTCACGCGGGCGCCCTCAAACGACCCACCCGAACGACCCAAATGAAGTGACAAGGGAGAGCCGGGCAAACGAGCTGCACGAACGTGCATAAAGCCAACCTCGAGTCACAACTTAGCATTTTTGATACGGGCTCGTTCGCCCGGGCACGCCCTCGCCCGAACGACCTGCCCGAACGAGTTCACACGGGCACCCTCAAATGACCCGCCCGAACGACCCAAACGAAGTGACAAGGGAGAGTCAGGAAAACGAGTTGCACGAACGTGCACAAAGCCAACCTCGGGTCACAACTTAGCATTTTTGATACGGGCTCGTTCGCCCGGGCACGCCCTCGCCCGAACCACCCGCCTGAACGAGTTCAAGCGGGCGCCCTCAAATGACCCGCCCGAACGACCCAAACGAAGCGACAAGGGAGAGCCGGGCAAACGAGCTGCACGAACGTGCACAAAGCCAACCTCGGGTCACAAATTAGCATTTTTGATACGGGCTCGTTCGCCCGGGCACACCCTCGCCCGAACGACCCGCCCGAACGAGTTCACACGGCGCCCTCAAACGACCCACCCGAACGATTTCGCATGGGCGCCCGAACGACCGAAACGAAGCGACAAGGAAGAGCCGGGCAAACGAGCAGCACGAACGTGCACAAAGCCAACCTCGGGTCACAACTTAGCATTTTTGATACGGGCTCGATCGCCCGGGCGCGCCCTCGCCCAAACGACCCGCCCGAACAAGTTCACACGGGCGCCCTCAAATGACCCGCACGAACGATTTTGCATGGGCGCCCGAACGACCGAAACAAACCGACAAGGGAGAGCTGAGCAAACGAGCTACACGAACGTGCACAAAGCCAACCTCGGGTCACAACTTAGCATTTTTGATACGGGCTCGTTCGCCCGGGCGCACCCTCGCCCGAACGAGTTCACACGGGCGCCCTCAAACGACCCGCCCGAACAATTTTGCATGGGCGCCCGAACGACCGAAACGAACCGACAAGGGAGAGCCGGGCAAACGAGCTACATGAACGTGCACAAAGCCAACCTCGTGTCACAACTTAGCATTTTTCATACAGCCCTTTCCCGAACGACTCGCCCAAACGAGCTCACACGGGCGCCCTCAAATGACCTGCCCGAACGAGTTCACACGGGTGCCCTCAAACGATCGCCCGAACGATTTTGTATGGGCGCCCGAACAACCGAAACGAACCGACAAGGTAGAGCCGGGCAAATGAGCTGCACGAACGTGCACAAAGCCAACCTCGGGTCACAACTTAGCATTTTTGATACGGCCCTCGCCCAAACGATCCGCCAAACGAGTTCACACGGGCGCCCTCAAACGACTCACCCGAACGACCTGCCCGAACGAGTTCACACGGGCGACCTCAAATGACCCACCTGAACGACCCGCCCAAACGAGTTCACACGGGCGCCCTCAAACGACTCGCCCAAACGACCCACCCGAACGACCCGCCCGAACGAGTTCACACGGGCGCCCTCAAACGACCCGCCCGAATGATTTTTCATGGGCGCCCAAACGACAGAAACGAACCAACAAGGGAGAGCCAGGCAAACGAGCTGCACGGACGTGCACAAAGCCAACCTCTGGTCACAACTTAGCATTTTTGATACAGCCCTCGCCCGAACGACCCGCCCGAACGAGCTCACACGGGCGCCCTCAAACGACCTGCCCGAACGACCCACCCGAACGACCCGCCTGAACGAGCTCACACGGGCGCCCTCAAACGACCCGCCCGAACGACCCACCCGAACGACCCGCCCAAAGGAGTTCACACGGGCGCCCTCAAATGACCTACCCGAACGATTTTTCATGGGCGCCCGAACGACCGAAACGAACCGACAAGGGAGAGCTGGGCAAACGAGCTGCACGAACATGCACATAGCCAACCTCGGGTCACAACTTAGCATTTTTGATATGGCCCTCGCCCGAACGACCCACCCGATTGAGCTCACACAGGCGCCCTCAAACGACCCGCCCGAACGAGTTCACACGGGCGCCCTCAAACGACCCGCTCGAACGATTTTGCATGGGCGCACGAACGACCGAAACGAACCGACAAGGGAGATCCGGGCAAACGAGTTGCATGAAGGTGCACAAAGCCAACCTCGGGTCACAACTTAGCATTTTTGATACGACCCTCGCCCGAACGACCTGTCGAACGAGTTCACACGGGCGCCCTCAAACGACCCGCCCGAACGAGTTCACATGGGCGCCCTCAAATGACCCGCCATGTAAGGCCCTTGAGTCTCGCGCAGGCATGCACGATGGGCGGGCACCCCGTGCATGACGACGGGCGCTTCTTGACACGACGACGGGTGCGTTTTGGCATGACGGTGGGCAGTGCGACAAGCGGACGAGCTACCTCGGGCGGGCGATTCGGGCGGGCAACCCGTGAGCAATGGGCGGGCGCCCCGACAGGTGACCCGTGCATGATGGGCGCGCGCCTTGCTACACGATGGGCAGCGGCATACAACGGACGGGTAGATGCAACTAACAGCAAAAGGTAGCGGGCAGCGTGCGACGAAACGGCGAGCTGCGGTTGCAGTGCGACGGGAGGTTGACACAATGCGAAGAAAGCTTGTGACAAACTGCGACATACTTGAGCACACACGACACTTAGCAAAATAATGGATGATGCGAAGTGTTTATACCTTGGTTGGGAAGGTCTTATACATAATGAAGGCCGACATAACTTTATGTATGTTATGGGTGTATGTATGATATTATGAAGGCTTGTACGCATTAAATTATAATATAATATATACATGCATGGGCTTATATGTGAAATGGCATGGTCAGCCATGAGGCATATGGAAAGAACATGTATATCGATGAAGAATGGTTATAAAGTTGAGCCGACATGTATATGAGGCGTATTGTTATGATTTGGGGAGTCGGCCTCATGGCTGTACGCACCCTTTGGAGAGATGATGATACGCATATATATATGGCATGATGAGAGGCCATTTCATCATTCGACTTCGCTTGTCTTCCTTCGCATAAGGACAAGAAAGAAGTGCGCATTCCTTAGAGGTAAAATGCGCATGCCTCATGTGCATTGAGAATAAAGGAAGTGCGCAATTGTTCACGGTTGAAGGTTGGAAAGGAGGCCGTGTACGAGGAGGGTTTGTAGAGCAGATTTATGCAGGACTTAAAGGAGGAAGTCTTGTGCCTTGGTTGAGCACCTTCCTGCCGAAAAGAAGTTGGCATATGTATTGTAAGGCTGTTCTATGCCTTGGTTATAAATATTTCTAAGTGTTGGCCTTGGATTCTGCCAGGCACACTTGTTGATGTAATATTGAAGGTTTCATAATATATTGATTATCGGGCAGAATTTTCGGGAGTTGCCCCTCCCATTCTACACGGTTGTTTGCAATTGTTATTCGGTTTAATTGCACATGAAAATGTTAAGAATGGTTTATGATGAATTATGAAGATTAATGCTTTCATATGGTTATAAGATAACAGTTAAAGCATGTTTATATCGGTTAAGGCGTAGTCCATGTGCACGAGTATTGAAAAAAAGAAAGTGCACGGTGGTGCCGCACCCCGCCGGGCACGGTTGGAAGACTACCGTAGGCTTGGGGGCATGACAGGTGGTATCAGAGCTCGGTCGGAGCTGGTGAGCAGGGTTGCTCATGGAGACTTGAACAAGGTTCAGGTGTTGAAACATATCAGAGCAAAGGTTGCTCGTGGCAGTTGACAGGTGAAGATAAGGTCATGGAGAACAACCGAGGTCTTGTAACCTTGAAGATTTGTGGCAAAGATGTTCAAGCGTTGGCAAACACGGGTGGTTCATATAACCTTATATCAGCACGGTTAGTAGAAGAAGTGGGGCTGATATCTACTATGGAGAACTGGGAAATAACCTCGTGGAATTTGGCAGTGGGCTCAATACAAGGTGTACCGTACAGATGGAAAGATGTAGAGGTCAGCTGGACTTCGTAGTGATAAATACATATGGAATTGATGTGATGCTTGGATGAGAAGGACTTCTTCAAATCAGTCAGGCAACGGAACAAGATGAGGTTGCAGACCAGGAAGAGGAAGTCATGATGACCGAAGATGTTGAAGACTTAACTATGATGGAGGTTAGACTTGAAGATAATCAAGCCAAGCTAGAATCATGCAGCTCATGGACATGGACCGACGAAGATACTCATATGGAATGACCATGTGATGATGAGGATATGATGGAGGCCGAACTTGAGTTTAATCAAGTTGAACCAGGATCATATAGTTTGGCAACATGGATGGGCACTCACATGGAAGAACTACATGATGAGGAGGACTCGATGGAGGCAGAACGTAAAGGTGATCAAGTTGAACCAGGATCGTGCAGCTTATCGACATGGATGGGTGAGGTCACTCATATGGAGGAGCCTCATATTGATAAAGTAAGTATGGATACTTGTGTTTCATTTGGACATTTGGTAGATGGATCATGTGTAGGAGAGGGCAAGATCAGCTTGCCTAAGCAAGGAGACATCTTACCATGGATGACTATGATGGAACCTTGTATGGAGAAGCAAGGGTTGTTACCTGCTGAAGGACTTGTTGAGGTTGCTTGCTACCTTGAGATGGAAGGTGCAAGACCCCGAGACAAGGGAGGAACTTGATGAACATTATGGATGATTTGGGTCATGCTTTAGCCACATGGCTAAGTGCCCGGCATGACTCATGGACAGGTTGAAGGGCACACCTTTGGGTGGACTTCTCATGGCCGAGACCGAGAGATAGTCTTGATGGACACCTTGGTGGAGGAGCCGTGATAGAAGGGACTCGTGATGATGATGCTTAGATGGACTTCTCATGGCCGAGACCAAGAGATAGTCTTGGTGGACCTTTGGTGGAGGAGCTATGATGAAGGGACTCATGATATGATGATATGGTTGGGTGACCGAGTTCACTAAACCGAAGATTGCAACTTGGATGAGGATGACCGATGTTGTGATGTACTTGAGAGGACTACATGGGCAACAAAGTCATGGACGTCAGGTTGGAGACTTGAGGATGGCACATTGTAGATGATGAAGAAGGCATCATGGGCCTGAATGGGGCACATCGAGAGTTGATTACTTGGATGGAGTTGTGAGCAACTATGGAGCATTCCTACTACATGGAGAGCTGAGGCATCTTGCAGGGACCTTTTAGCTGAGACTTGTATGCTTGCTAGAGTGTTGATTGGGGATGGTTTATGGAGCTCATGATGACATGAGATCGTTGTGACTTTGGGAGACTTCATACATGGTGGACTTAGAGGATTTGAAGCGTTGAGGAGCCGAGGTCGGGAGACTTTGATGCAGTATGGGATGCATACTTCCAAAGTACATGTATGGACATGGCTTGGAAGGGTGACTTGATGTGGAGGATCGATATGAGACACTTTGGAGCGATGGAGTTACGATGATGATGAGGCCTTGGACATGGGTCGAGCCGAGACTCAACTACTCTATGCACATGATGATGTTGGGATAGATGTGGCCAATCACTTGTATCACATTGACACCAACACACCGTGGACAGCATGTTGCAGATGAGGTGGACGGAGTTCCATGGACCTAAGCATGGATTATGGGAGTTGATTCTTGATGAGTCGGGGATGTGACAGGATGCTTTGAGGAACGACTGATGGTGGCATGAGGATGTGCATTCTCATCGTTTGGGCATGATAGTTGGATTAGCTACCCAACTAGTTCAGACATGGGAGCTAGCAGTGCGCAGAGATATGTTGGCATTATGTTGGAGTATCATGGCAGCAGTTCACATGAGGACGACATATGGTGATTGAGATGACTTCCCGTTGATGTTGATCTTGGTGGAGAGCTACCGAGATGGGATGTTGTCGAGGACGACAACGATTTCAGGTGGAGGAGAATGTAAGGCCCTTAAGTCTCGGGCAGGCGTGCACGATGGGCAGGCGCCCCGTGCATGACGACGGGCGCTTCTTGACACGACGACGGGTGCGTTTTGGCACGACGACGGGCAGTGCGACAAGCGGGCGAGCTACCTCCGACACTTGGGCGACCTGTGCACGATGGGTGGGCGACCCGGGTAGGCGACCCGTGCATGGTGAGCCGGCGGACAAGGTGAACGGGCGACCCGGGTGGGCAACCCGTGAGCGATGGGCGGGCGCCCCGACAGGCGACCCATGCACAATGGGTGCACGCCTTGCTACATGATGGGCAGCGGCATACGACGGACGGGCGGATGTGACGAACAGCAAAAGGTAGCGAGCAGCGTGCGACGAAACGGCGAGCTGCAGTTGCAGTGCGACGGGAGGTTGACACAATGCGACGAAAGCTTGTGACGAAGTGCAACATACTTGAGCACGCACGACACTTAGCAAAATAATGGATGATGCGAAGTGTTTATACCTTGGTTGGGAAGGTCTTATACATAATGAAGGCCGACATAACTTTATTTATGTTATGGGCGTATGTATGATGTTATGAAGGCTTGTACGCATTAAAATATAATATAATATATACATGCATGGGCTTATATGTGAAATGGCATGGTCGGCCATGAGGCATGTGGAAAAAACATGTATATCGATGAAGAATGGTTATAAAGTTGAGCTGACATGTATATGAGGCGTATTGTTATGATTTGGGGAGTCGGCCTCATGGCTGTACGCACCCTTTGGAGAGATGATGATACACATATATATATGGCATGATGAGAGGCCATTTCATCATTCCACTTCGCTTGTCTTCCTTCGCATAAGGACAAGAAAGAAGTGCGCATTCCTTACAGGTAAAATGCGCATGCCTCATGCGCATTGAGAATAAAGGAAGTGCGCAATTGTTCTCGGTTGAAGGTTGGAAAGGAGGCCGTGTACGAGGAGGGTTTGTAGAGCAGATTTATGCGGGACTTAAAGGAGGAAGTCTTGTGCCTCGGTTGAGCACCTTCCTGCCGAAAAGAAGTTGGCATATGTATTGTAAGGCTGTTCTATGCCTCGGTTATAAATCTTTCTAAGTGTTGGCCTTGCATTCTGCCAGGCACACTTGTTGATGTAATATTGAAGGTTTCATAATATATTGATTATCGGGCAGACTTTTCGGGAGTTTCCCCTCCCATTCTACACGGTTGTTTGCAATTGTTATTCGGTTTAATTGCACATGAAAATGTTAAGAATGGTTTATGATGAATTATGAAGATTAATGCTTTCATATGGTTATAAGATAATAGTTAAAGCATGTTTAAATCGGTTAAGGCATAGTCCATGTGCACGAGTATTGAAAAAAAGAAAGTGCACGGTGGTGCCGCACACCGCCGGGCACGGTTGGAAGACTACCGTAGGCTTGGGTGCGTGACACGCCCGAACGACCCGCCCGAACGACCCACCCAAACGACCCGCACAAACGATTTCACACGGGCGCCCTCAAACGACCCGCCCGAACGACCCACCCGAACGACCCGCCCTGACGAGTTCACACGGGCGCCCTCAAACGACCCGCCCGAACGACCCGCCCGAACGACCCGCCCGAACGAGTTCACACGAGCGCCCTCAAACGGCCCGCCCAAACGACCCACCTAAACGACCCACCCGAACGAGTTCACACGGGCGCCCTCAAACGACCCGCCCGAACGATTTTTCATGGGCGCCCGAACGACCGAAACGAACCGACAAGGGAGAGCCAGGCAAACGAGCTGCACGAACGTGCACAAAGCCAACCTTGGGTCACAACTTAGCATTTTTGATACGGCCCTCACCCGAACAACCCGCCCGAACGAGTTCACATGGGCGCCCTCAAACGACCCGCCCGAACGACCCACCCGAACGACCTGCCCGAACGAGTTCACACGGGCGCCCCCAAACGACCCGCCCGAACGACCGAAACGAACCGCCAAGGGAGAGCCGGGCAAACGAGCTGCACGAATTTGCACAAAGCCAACCTCGGGTCACAACTTAGCATTTCTGATACGGCCCTCGCCCGAACGAGTTCACACGGGCGCCCTCAAACGACCCGCCCGAATGATTTTTCATGGGCGCCCGAACGACCGAAATGAACCGACAAGGGAGAGCTGGGCAAACGAGCTGCACGAACGTGCACAAATCCAACCTCGGGTCACAGCTTAGCATTTTTGATACGGCCCTTGCCCGAACGACCCGCCCGAACGAGTTCACACGGGTGCCCTCAAACGACCCGCCCGAACGATTTTTCATGGGCGCCCGAACGATTTTTCATGGGCGCCCGAACGACAGAAACGAACCGACAAGGGAGAGCCGGGCAAACGAGCTACACGAACGTGCACAAAGCCAACCTCGGGTCACAACTTAGCATTTTTGATACGACCCTCACCCGAACGACCCGCCCGAACGAGTTCACACGGGCGCCCTCAAACGACCCACCCGAACGACCCACGCGAATGACCCGCCCGAACGAGTTCACACGGGTGCCCTCAAACAACCCGCCCGAACGACCCAGCCGAACGACCCTCCCGAACGAGTTCACACGGGCACCCTCAAACGACCCGCCCAAACGACCCACCCGAACGACCCGCCCGAACGAGTTCACACGGGCGCCCTCAAACGACCCACCCGAACGATTTTTCATGGGCGCCCGAACGACCGAAACGAACCGACAAGGGAGAGCCGAGCAAACGAGCTGCACGAACATCCACAAAGCCAACCTCGGGTCACAACTTAGCATTTTTGATACGGCCCTCACCCAAACGACCCGCCCTGTAACGCCCTGGCGTTTTGGGCAGAGGCGTGCCTTCACCCGACGGGCGACCCGGGTGGGCAACCCGTGGGTGACCCGTGCACGACGGGCGGGCAACCCGGGTGGGCGACCCGCGGGCGACCCGTGCATGACGAGCGGGTGCCCCAGGTGCGCTACCCGTGCACGGTGAAATGGACTTAAGGATTGGCGAGCTGTGGGTTCGGTGAACGGAAGGCGGGCACGGACGAGCTGCAGCGGACCCGAACGTGGGCACAGCGAACCGAACCAGCAGACAAGTCATAGTGGATGCTCGGGCGAGCTGAAACGATGACTCGACCCGAGGGCGACCCACGCCAAGCGGGAGGGCGACCCAAGGGCGACCCACACCCGATGGGCGAGCTGATGAACGAGGCACGACCGCGAGCTGGTGGACGAGACACGACCGCGAGCTGGTGGACGAGGCACGACCGCGAGCTGGTGGACGGAGGTATGACCACGGGTTGGCTCAAACGAAAGTGTGGGCGGTCGGGCATGCATACGCGAACGAAGGAAGGATGACCCGGGCGGGCGTCCACCCACACGGTGGGCGGACAGGACACGACGGTGAACAGGTGCGACAGCGAGTTGGTAACGTAGCGTAGAGCGGGCATGACAAATAGCAAATGGTGCGGACAGTGCGACAGTCATACGAGCTGGTTGCGACGAACTTGGGGAGCACTCATAAATTACACATGAAACAATGCGAAGGGATGCGAAGTTTATAAGGGCGTAGGTCGACCTTGCCTTTAGGCAAAGGCCGACCTGCCCATAAGTTAATTAAGGGTCTTCATCGCATTTTTTTGGGGTCGGCTTGTAAAGTGGACACCCCTCGGTGGATGAGTTAGGATGGCTATAAGTAGATGGCGCAGAAAGCTCATTCGATCAACCAACGCACTTCGCTTTCTCTTGGTGTTCGATCTAGAAACAAGACGAAAGCAGAGTGCGCATTCCTCATGCACCTTGGTGAATAAGTGCGCAGTTCAGAACCGGGGACAGTTTGGAGGTCGAACAGTTCACGGTGAAACAGTTTGGTGCAGAATTAACACGGCAGAGTTAAGAAGCTCAGGTGAGCTTGTGCCTACTGGAAGTAATTGGCATCGAATTGTTGTAAATGTCATTCTTGCCTTTAATTGTTCTAAGTGTGGCCGCGGATGTTGCCCGACATACTTGTTGTAAATTGAAGGTTTTCATATATATTATATCGGGCAGACTTTTACCGGGAGTTGCCCCTCCCATTCTAAATTGTTGTTTGCAATTGTCTTTCGGTTTAATTGCATATAATGATGTTAAAGAATGGTTATGAAGACTTATGAAGATTAATGCTTATGTTTATAAGTGAAGGCATGTTTATATCGGTTTAAAGCTGATTATCTTGGCTAAGGCGTAGTCCATAAGCATGAACTTGTTAAAAAGTGAACGTTCGGTGGTGCCGCACTCCGCCGGGCACGGAAAAAAATTAACCGTAGACTTGGGGGCGTGACAGGTGGTATCAGAGCTTAGTTTAGAGCTGGTGAGCAGCCTTGCTCGTAAAGCTTGGACAAAGTTGTCTCAGTTGAAATTGAAGGTGAATCTGCTAGTTCTAAAGCAGGTGACTCGGTAAAAATGTTTCTCTTGGAACAATTGGGTTTTGTGACTATGGAAGAATTCGAGAAGGAGACACTTGAAGAAACGGAAAAGCTAAGGCAAGAGTACATGGATTGTGGCAAGAGGTTGTTAGAAACAAAAAGTGCTCTCCGTGCCTTGGTGGAAAAAGGGGCCTCGAACCTGGATGGGGATGAAGCCCTTCGACTTACACATGAAGGAATCTTAATAGAAGCAGAATTCAAAGAATTAAGGATAAGACATGCGTTGAACAAGAAAAAGAGGGATTGTTTAGTCCTTGAAAAACATCTCGAAGTCTTGAAGGAAGAAATCAAGCTTAGGGAGAAACAAAAGGAAGGAATTAAGGAAGGGATCTCACGAGTTCAAAAGGACTTGGTGATAGAAATTTCTTCTACCAATAATCCTCACAGTGAGGCTGTAAGTGAAGAAGGACCGAGTGCCACTTCAAAGGCAGTTATCGATGAAGATTGCAGGGAAGAAGATCCAGAAAGGAACCGGTTAGAGTATGTTCAAATGAAGATCGGTGGAGCTGATGTACTCACTATGGTCGATAGTGGGGCTTCACATAACTTCATGAGTGAAGATACTACAAGGAGACTTGGGCTGAAATTTGTACCTGTGAAGGCACAAATGAAGACGGTGAATTCTCCTCTGATGGCAATCCTTGGTATGACCGATAAGGTGGACACTACACTTGGTGAATGGACCGGAAAGGTGGATTTCACCATAGTGCGGATTGATGACTATGAGGCAGTATTGGGGATGGAATTCATGAAACAGTTTGAAGCTATGGTTGTGCCACATTTCAGGAAGCTCTTCATTTATGATGGAAGGGAAGATGTGCCCATTGGTGTTCCAACCATTGGTGTTACAAAATCCGATCATAAGTTAGGAGGAATGCAGATGGAGGACAAGGTAAAGGTAGACAAGCGGTTGTCTACGATGGAGGCAAAGATTGCAAAACAATCTATGGTCATCCGATCACTTTCAGATAGCATCTCGGACCTATCAAGAAGGCTAGAGTTGGTGGAGGACGATGATGATGATGATGAGCTATATGTGAGGCCGAACATCCAGAAGGAAGATCGGGAAGCATATCTACAAAGGATGGAGGTTGAGGATTCTGATAGATGGATCGAGCTGATTATTGGGGGAGAGCCTCCAGGCTCTTCTCACTCCACATCTTCTTAAATGACAAAGAAGATGGGGCTCATTGTTAAGCTGCTCATGGCAGTGAGCCCTCAAATTTGGTTGAGCAGGTATGGTGAATATAGCATGCTACAGAAAGATGGGGTTTCTTATGGACCTGGGCATGGAACCGTGAAGATGGGTGTTGGCACATGGCTAGATGTGTAACACTTGTTATACATGGGCAGTTGACTCATGGAGAGGTCTTGGTGAAGGAGTCACTAAGATGGGCGACCCGGGTGGGCAACCCGTGGGCGACCCGTGCACAACGGGCGGGCGACCCGGGTGGGCGACCCGTGCACGATGGGCGGGTGCCCCGGGCGCGCTACCGTGCACGGTGAAATGAACTTAAGGTTTGGCGAGTTGTGGGTTCGGCGAATGGAAGGCGGGCACGGACGAGCTGCAGCAGACCCGAACGTGGGCACAACGAACCGAACCAGCAGACAAGTCATAGTGGAAGCTCGGGCGAGCTGAAACGGTGACTCGACCCGAGGGCGACCCGCGCCAAACGGGCGGGCGATCCAAGGGCGACCCACACCTGATGGGCGAGCTGATGAACGAGGCACGGCCACGAGCTGGTGGACAAGGCACGACCGCGAGCTAGTGGACGAGGCACGACCGCGAGCTGGTGGACGGAGGTATGACAGCGGGTTGGCTCAAACGGAAGTGTGGGTGGTCGGGTGTGCAGACGCGAACGAAGGAAGGATGACCCGGGCGGGCGTCCACCCACACGGCGGGCGGACAGGACACGACGGTGAACAGGTGCGACAACGAGTTGGTAACGCAGCGTAGGGCGGGCACGGCAAACAACAAACGGTGCGGACAGGGCGACAGTCATACGAGCTGGTTGCGACAAACTTGGGGAGCACTCATAAATTACACATGAAACAATGCGAAGGGATGCAAATTTTATAAGGGCGTAGGTCGACCTTGCCTTTAGGCAAAGGCCGACCTGCCCATAAGTTAATTAAGGGGCTTCATCACATTTGTTTTGGGGTCGGCTTGTAAAGTGGACACCCCTCGGTGGATGAGTTAGGATGGCTATAAGTAGATGGCGCAGAAAGCTCATTCGATCAACCAACGCACTTCGCTCTCTCTTGGTGTTCGATCTAGAAACAAGATGAAAGCGGAGTGCGCATTCCTCATGCGCCTTGGTGAATAAGTGCGCAGTTCAGGACCGGGGACAGTTTGGAGGTCGAACAGTTCACAGTGAAACAGTTTGGTGCAGAATTAACACGGCAGAGTTAAGAAGCTCGGGTGAGCTCGTGCCTACCGGAAGTAATTGGCATCGAATTGTTGTAAACAACATTCTTGCCTTTAATTGTTCTAAGTGTGGCCGTGGATGTTGCCCGGCATACTTGTTGTAAATTGAAGGTTTTCATATATATTATATCGGGCAGACTTTTACCGGGAGTTGCCCCTCCCATTCTAAATTGTTGTTTGCAATTGTCTTTCGATTTAATTGCATATAATGATGTTAAAGAATGGTTATGAAGATTTATGAAGATTAATGCTTATGTTTATAAGTGAAGGCATGTTTATATCGGTTTAAAGCTGATTATCTTGGTTAAGGCGTAGTCCATAAGCGTGAACTTGTTAAAAAGTGAACGTTCGGTGGTGTCACACCCCGCCAGGCACGGAAAAAAATTAACCGTAGACTTGGGGGCGTGACACTCCCAAACGAGTTCAGACGGGCGCCCTCAAACGACCCGCCCGAACGACCCACCCGAACGACCCGCCCGAACGAGTTCAGACGAGCGCCCTCAAACGACCCGCCCGAACGACCCACCCAAATGACCCGCCCGAACGAGTTCACACGGGCGCCATCAAACGACCCGCCCGAACGACCCACCCGAACGACCCGCCCGAACGAGTTCACACGGGCGCCCTCAAACGACCTACCCTAACGATTTTTCATGGGCACCCGAACGATCGAAACGAACCGACAAGGGAGAGCCGGGCAAACGAGCTGCACGAACATGCACAAAGCCAACCTCGGGTCACAACTTAGCATTTTTGATACGGCCCTCGCCCGAACGACCCACCCGAACGAATTCAAACGGGCGCCCTCAAACGACCCACCCGAACGACTCACCCGAACGACCCGCCCGAACGAGTTCACACGGGCGCCCTCAAACGACCCGCCCGAACGACCCACCCGAACGACCCGCCCGAACGAGTTCACACGGGCGCCCTCAAACGACCCGCCCGAACGAGTTCACACGGGCGCCCTCAAACGACCCGCCCGAACGACCCACCCGAACGAGCCGCCCGAATGAGTTCACACGGGCGCCCTCAAACGACCCGCCCGAACGACCCACCCGAATGACCCACCCAAACGAGTTCACACGGGCGCCCTCAAATGACCCGCCCGAACGATTTTTCATGGGCGCCCAAACTACCGAAACGAACCGACAAGGGAGAGCCGGGCAAACGAGTTGCACGAACATGCACAAAGCCAACCTCGGGTCACAACTTAGCATTTTGATACGGCCCTCGCCCGAATGACCCGCCCGAACGAGTTCACACGGGTGCCCTCAAATGACCCGCCTGAATGACCCACCCGATCGACCCGCCCGAACGAGTTCACACGGGCGCCCTCAAACGACCCGCCCGAACGACCCACCCGAACGACCCACCCGAACGACCCGCCCGAACGAGTTCACACGGGCGCCCTCAAACGACCCGCCCGAACGACCCACCCGAACGACCCGCCCGAACGAGTTCACACGGGTGCCCTCAAACGACCCGCCCGAACGACCCACCCGAACGACCCGCCCGAACGACCCATCCGAACGACCCGCCCGAACGAGTTCACATGGGCACCCTCAAACGACCCGCCCGAACGATTTTGCATGGACGCCCGAACGACCCAGACGAACCGACAAGGGAGAGCCGGGAAAACGAGCTGCATGAATGTGCACAAAGCCAAACTCGGGCCACAACTTAGCATTTTTGATACGGCCCTCGCCCGAACAACCCGCCCGAACGAGTTCACACGGGCACCCTCAAACGACCCGCCCGAACGATTTTGCATGGGCGCCCGAACGACCGAAACCAACCGACAAGGGAAAGCCGGGCAAAAGAGCTGCACGAACGTGCACAAAGCCAACCTCGGGTCACAACTTAGCATTTTTGATACGGCCCTCGCCCGAACGACCCGCTTGAACAAGTTCACACAGGCGCCCTCAAACGACCCGCTTGAACAAGTTCACACGGGCGCCCTCAAACGACCCGCCCGAACGACCCACCCTAACGACCCGCCCAAACGACCCACCCGAACGACCCGCCCGAACGAGTTCACACGGGTGCCCTCAAACGACCTGCCCAAACGACCCACCCGAACGACCCGCCCGAACGAGTTCACATGGGCACCCTCAAACGACCCGCCCGAACGAGTTCACACGGGCGCCCTCAAATGACCCGCCCGAACGATTTTTCATGGGCGCCCGAACGATCGAAACAAACTGACAAGGGAGAGTTGGGAAAACAAGCTGCACGAACATGCACAAAGCCAACCTCGGGTCACAACTTAGCATTTTTGATACGGCCCTCGCCCGAACGACCCGCCCGAACGAGTTCACACGGGCGCCCTCAAACGACCCACCTGAACGAGTTCACACGGGTGCCCTCAAACGACCCGCCCGAACGAGTTCACATGGGCGCCCTCAAACGACCCGCCCGAACGACCCACCCGAACGAGTTCACATGGCAAACGAGCCGCACGAACGAGTTTACATGGGCTCCGACACATGACCAAAACGAAGTTACAAGGGAGATTCGGGCAAACGGGTGGCACGATCGTGTACGAGGCCCACCCCCCTTCACAACTTATCATTTTTTATACGGCCACATGTGCCCTGGGTGCCCTCACACGACACGACATGACACGACCCGACCCGTTTGCACGGGCACCCACACACGACACGTCCCGACCCACCCGAACGAAATTTGGGGTTTCCATGGGCGCACGACCCGAATGAAATTTTGGGGTTTTCGTGGGCGCACGACCCGAACGAAGGCACGAGGGAGCATCAGGCAAATGGGCCACACGAACGTGCAAAAGACACACGGGCAGTCACGACTTAGCATTTTTGGCACGGCCACGTGTGCCTGGGCACCCACACATAACACGACACGGCCCGACCGGCCTTGTGCGAGCCGAGCCGACCCGCCCGAACGCGTTTGCATGGGCACCCACACATGACACGACACGACCCGACCCGAACAAAATTTGGGGTTTCCTTGTATGCACAACCCAAATGAAATTTGGGGTTTCCATGGGTGCACGACCCGAACGAAGGCACAAGGCAGCGTCGGGCAAATGGGCCGCGCGAATGTGTAGAAGGCACATGGGGGGTCATGACTTAGCATTTTTGGCACTGCCACATGGGGGGTCTTCTTTCACTTCTTGAGTTACATGAGCTTCTTCCCTTTTTCTCTTGTTGTTGTTGTCCTTCTTAAGTTTAGGAAAATCCCTTTTGTAGCATCCATACTCTTGGCATCCAAACCGTTCGACTTTGGACATGTAGTGGCCCCAGCCAATTTGTTACTTTCCTTGCAAAAAGACACTGAGGTATACTCACAAGGGGACATATACTTACTTGATAGAGTTTGAGATGTAGTGAACTTGCTTTCTTCTTGAAGACTTGATGGCTTGCCTTCCTTAGATCTTGATGTTGTTCAAGTTGCTTTCTTCAAATGGACTTGCTTGATGACTTGACTCGTAGTGCCTTTCATTCTTCAAGATGGTGTAGCTTGATGTAGGTCCCTCTTTGATTTGTTCTTCTTGTAGGTGCCTTTATATAAGGTGTTTCTTCTTGCTTTTTAGTCTTCCATGAGGAATGATAGATGGTAGACCTTCTTGTCCTTGATGTGATTGAGACTTCTTGGCTTGACGCTTCAACCTTGCGGATGTTCTTGAGATTCCCTTTCCTTGATGTGTCACCTTAGCTCCGATACCACGTTGAAGAATCTGGGGCAATGGGGTATAGCGGGATTCTTCTAGACTTGATAACAATTTGTGAAGCTCTTTTGCAATTTATCATGTTATCTTAATCTTCTTCTCTTCTTATTAATGAATGTGTGTTTACTTTCATCAAACTGGTGCCAAAAACATAAGAACAAGAACACAAGATGTTGGCTCTCTGCCAGGGAAAAACCTCTCTCTCTCTCTCTCAGAGAGGAAAACCATTTCATAAATTTCCCTCATTGAAGCTTCTTATTGGTCATTGTGAAGCCCTAGACCCTTGACAATAATATCCCCCAAGCACAAGTCGAGTCCTTCCTCCTCTCTGCACTTTGTTTCTTCGGCGCTTCGTTCCCCGGCACTCTGTCCTTCTTTCAACTTTTGATAGTCCATGGTGGACTAGCTCTAGAAGAGACTCCAACCTTTGATCCTTAGCGAGGTCCTTTACCAATGAAGAAACCTTCATTCTCTTGACCAACCGAGCCTTTTTCTTGATGTGAGGTTGCAGGCTCGATGTACACCAAGTTTACTGCACCTGGGGCGATTTCCATCGCGACGAGACATGGAAACCCAAAATTTCCCGCACTTGGGATGCTTTCGACAAGGCGGGACATGGAATCCCTGGGTACCCCACAATTTGGCGACCTTTTTCGAGGAGGGACCGCGAGACCCCATGTCACGCTCCTATCCTAGTGGTAGTATTTCAACCACGCATAAGCGGGTGTGGCACCGCCGTACTTTTTCCTTTTACCAATACTTGAGTACACGGTCTGCGCCTACTTCAACACTCGGTCAATTTTCCAGTAAGTGTTCTTAACAATGCAGCGAAAATAACTTACCATAAATTTATCTTCTTCAATTATTCTTTCAACCTGTCGTGTCGTGTGGTCATGCTGCACTGGCCCGCGGCCTGCACGACACAACTCCACACCTGAACTGCGAACCTGTCCGCCCGAATTTCCCTTCCGCGACGCCCAAACTCTGCCCGTCGGTGCGGTCCATAGTGAGGGCGCATGGCCCGCATGCAGTGCGGCCTGCCTGCCCGGACGGTAACCCACCCCGCTCTGCCTGTCCGCGCTACCAAGCCCAACCCGCCCTCTATAATCCGCCCGCCGGTGTGGCCCTCTTACCCGCGTCCTTATCTTCCTTCCGTTTTCGCCCAACTCCTTCCTTCGCACTTGTTCTGCGATGTGGAAGTCTGAGTTCGATGTCCCTTCGTCGAACGCCATCCTCCTTACTTATACGCATCCTTTTTCCCAAGGGTCGTGTCTCTCGAGGATAACAAGGGTCGGCTCCATCAACATGCATGCCCGACTGACCTGCCACATAACCTCGACACGCCCCATTCCAACGAACCGCCGCGTCCCTTTGTGTGC
>CM062808.1:562214573-562262073 GCA_031772625.1 Pinus tabuliformis | reverse complement strand
GCCCACAACCTCTTCTCATAAATGCCCCCCGACCCTCCATGCCATGTATCGAGGCCACCTAGGAGTCCACCCGTGCCAGCTGATGGTGGACCTCGATCACTTGATCGCTACGGAAACCACGATGCGAAGGCAAAGGAAGGAAGCAAATGCAAATCAAGAGGAGGTTCGCCACACAATACATGACACATATCCAAACAGGAGGAGGGATCGGGCAGCCCCGCACCCCACGCACCCTATGTACAGGCAACCTAGGAGATTTCCCACAGCTTTACCGACCGGACGATGAATAATTTTCCCCTACGGCCACCTCCACGCAAAGGAGGGAGGTCGAAGCATTCCACCTCGAAATCCTTCTTCCAAATAAGACCAACCGAGCCCAGAACCTCTTCTCAGAAATGACCCCCGACCCTCCACGCCACGCACCGAGGCCACCTAGGAGTCCACCCGCGCCAGCTGACGGTGGACCTCGATCACTTGACCGTTGTGGCAACCACGATGCGAAGGCAAAGGAAGGAAGCAAATGCAAATCAAGAGGAGGGTCGCCACACAATACAAGGACATATATCCAAATAGGAGGAGGGATCGGGCAGCCCCGCACCCCACACACCCTACGTACAGGCAACCTAGGAGATTTCCCACAGCTTTACCGACTGGACGATGAATAATTTTCCCCTACGGCCACCTCCACACAAAGGAGGGAGGTCGAAGCGTTCCACCTCGAAATCCTTCTTCCAAATAAGACCAACCGAGCCCACAACCTCTTCTCAGAAACGACCGCCGACCCTCCACGCCACGCACCGAGGCCAGCTAGGAGTCCACCCGCGCCAGCTGACGGAGGACCTCGATCACTTGACCGCCTGCAGCAACCATGATGCAAAGGCAAAGGAAGGAAGCAAATGCAAATCAAGAGGGTCGCTACACAATACAAGGACACATATCCAAACAGGAGGAGGGATCGGGCAGCTCCGCACCCCACGCACCCTACGTACAGGCAACCTAGGAGATTTCCCACAGCTTTACCGACCGGATGATGAATAACTTTCCCCTACGGCCACCTCCACGCAAAGGAGGGAGGTCGAAGCGTTCCACCTCGAAATCCTTCTTCCAAATAGCCCCCACCATCGATGACTATAGTAGTAGCAAGCCTCCTCCCCATTGGACCACAAGCGCATACACAATTGAAACAACAAATGCCCATAAACGTTGTGACTTAACATTTCCAACCGCAAAAGCCTACCACGCACGCAAGATGCAAGGGAAAAGCCAACCCCTCGATCAAACATATGGGCCAACACATCTATCAAAACCTCAAAGCCAACGCAACCACGAACGATGTGCACTTTGAAAGGAATGCCAACCCTTGACTTTACAACAAGGAGAACAGCACCTCACATCGCCCGATGGAAAAAGCAAGCAAGAGGGAGGGTAGGTGGTTTACAACCAAAACCCTTCCACGTCCCTCTTAAATGTATGCATCTCAACCGACAATGCCAACACGGAAAGAGTACAAGCACAAGACACCAGCACCATAAACTGCCGAACAATGAAGAGGCTAGCCATCACAAGGAGCCACAACACAACAACCCATACAACTCCCAAAACTTGGAGCAGAAGGGGAATTGTTCACATATGCCTCCAAGGACAAGCATGGCCAACATTACCGCTCATGCGCTACCGAGTGGGTATGGAGAGAAGATGAAAATTGGACACCCTACAAACGACCCAAGGCCATTCTTGAGGCAAACCCGAAAAACCAACTCAATTACCAACCCACCTTTCACACGAAAAGCAAAACCCTCCACACCAAATAGGGAGGAACTGAATAATATAACGAGGAGCCAATTTCAATGGAGCCACAAATGGCTACCCAGCCCAATGAAAATTCTCTATTCGCAACAACCGACGGGCACGATAGCGACATAGGCAACGACGGAGTTTTGGGGCTTCCATCTGGGACCCGCAACAACGAAGGCTCAAAGGAGCACCGAGAAAACTTTCAACATTCTTATCGTTGGGATGGGAAAGAGGGATGGGGATGAGCATGGCCCACATTACCACTCATGTGCTACCGAGCGGGGATGGAGTGAAGACGAAAATCGGCCGCCCTTCAAATGACCCAAGGCCATCGTTCAGGCAAACCCAAAAACACAACTCGATCACCAACCCACCTTTCACACGGAAAGAAAACCTACCGCTGGTATCATCGGGAGGGGCACGAGGGGACCAGGACGAGCCAGGGAGCCACACCACAAAAGCCCATACAGCTCCAAGAACTTGGAGAGCAGAAGGGGAATTGTTCACATATGCCTCCCAGGCCGAGCCTGGCCAACATTACCGCTCATGTGCTACCGAGTGGGGATGGAGTGAAGATGAAAATCGGCCGACCTAAAAATGACCCAAGGCCATTGTTCAAGCAAACCCAAAAATACAACTCGATCACCTACCCACCTTTCACACGGAAATAAAACCTATCGCTAGTATCATCTAGAGGGGCACGCGGGGACTAGGATGAGCCAAGGAGCCACACCACAACAACCCATACAGATCCAAGAACTTGGAGAGCAGAAGGGGAATTGTTCACATATGCCTCCCAGGCTGAGCCTGGCCAACATCACCGCTCATGCGCTACCGAGTGGGGATGGAGAGAAGATGAAAATCGCCCGCCCTACAAACTACCCAAGGCCATCGTTCAAGCAAACCTGAAGACACAACTCGATTACCAACCCACCTTTCACACGGAAAGAAAAACTGTCGCTGGTATCATCTGGAGGGGCACGCGGGGACCAAGACGAGCCAAGGAGCCACACCACAACAGCCCAAACAGCTCCAAGAACTTGGAGAGCGGAAGGGGAATTGTTCACATATGCCTCCCAGGCCGAGCATGGCCAACATTACCACTCATGCGCTACCGAGTGGGGATGGAGAGAAGATGAAAATCGGTGGCCCTACAAATGACCCAAGGCCATTATTCAGGCAAACACAAAAACACAACTCAATTACCAACTCACCTTTCACATGGAAAGGAAACCTGTCGCTGGTATCATCTGGAGGGGCACGCGGGGACCAAGACGAGCCAGGGAGCCACACCACAACAGCCCATACAGCTCCAAGAACTTGGAGAGCGGAAGGGGAATTTTTCACATATGCCTCCCAGGCCGAGCCTGGCCAACATTACCGCTCATGCGCTACCGAGTGGGGATGGAGAGAAGATGAAAATCGCCTGCCCTACAAACGACCCAAGGCCATCGTTCAGGCAAACATGAAAACACAACTCAATTACCAACCCACCTTTCACACGGAAAAGAAACCTGTCGCTGGTATCATCTGAAGGGGCACGCGGGGACAAAGACGAGCCAGGGAGCCAAACAACAACAGCCCATACAGCTCCAAGAACTTGGAGAGTGGAAGGGGAATTTTTCACATATGCCTCCCAGGCTGGGCCTGGCCAACATTACCGCTCTTACGCTACCGAGTGGGGATGGAGAGAAGAAGAAAATCGCCCGCCCTACAAACGACCCAAGGCCATCATTCAGGAAAATGCGAAAACACAACTCAATTACCAACCCACCTTTCACACGGAAAGGAAACCTGTCGCTGGTATCATCTGAAGGGGCACGCGGGGACCAAGATGAGCCAGGGAGCCACACAACAACAGCCCATACAGCTCCAAGAACTTTGAGAGCGGAAGGGGAATTGTTCACATATGCCTCCCAGGCCAAGCCTGGCCAAAATTACAACTCATGCGCTACCGAGTGGGGATGGAGAGAAGATGAAAATCGTCCGCCCTACAAACGACCCAAGGCCATCGTTCAGGCAAATGTGAAAACACAACTCAATTACCAACCCACCTTTCACACGAAAAGGAAACCTGTCGCTGGTATCATCTAAAGGGGCACGCGGGGACCAAGAAGAGCCAGTGAGCCACACAACAATAGCCCATACAGCTCCAAGAACTTGGAGAGCGGAAGGGGAATTCTTCACATATGCCTCCCAGGCCGAGCCTGGCCATAATTACAGCTCATGCGCTACCGAGTGGGGATGGAGAGAAGATGAAAATCGCCCGCCCTACAAATGACCCAAGGCCATCGTTCAGGAAAACGCGAAAACACAACTCAATTACCAACCCACCTTTCACATGGAAAGGAAACCTGTCGCTGGTATCATCTGAAGGGGCACGCGGGGACCAAGACGAGCCAAGGAGCCACACCACAACAGCCCATATAGCTCCAAGAACTTGGAGAGCGGAAGGGGAATTGTTCACATATGCCTCCCAGGCTGAGCCTGGCCAACATTACCACTCATGTGCTACCGAGTGGGGATGGAGAGATGATGAAAATTGCCCGCCCTACAAACGACCCAAGGCCATCGTTCAGGCAAACGCGAAAACACAACTCAATTACCAACCCACCTTTCACACGGAAAGGAAACCTGTCGCTGGTATCATCTGAAGGGGCACACAGGGACCAAGACGAGCCAGGGAGCCACACCACAACAGCCCATACAGCTCCAAGAACTTGGAGAGCGGAAGGGGAATTGTTCACATATGCCTCCCAGGCCGAGCCTGGCCAAAATTACCGCTCATGCGCTACCGAGTGGGGATGGAGAGAAGATGAAAATCGGCCGCCCAAAAAATGACCCAAGGCCATCGTTCAGGCAAACGCGAAAACACAACTCAATTACCAACCCACCTTTCACACGGAAAGAAAACTTGTCGCTCGGATCATCTGGAATTTGAATGGGCCCCCGCATGACCGAAACGAAGCAGCAAGGGAGAGCTAGGCAAAGGAGCAGCAAGAACATGCACAAAGCCAACCTCGGGTCACAACTTAGCATTTTTCATACGGGCTCGTTGGCCCGTGTGCACCCTCGCCCGAACGAATTCGCATGGGTGCCCGAACGACCGAAACGAAGCCACAAGGGAGAGCCGGGCAAACGAGCTGCACGAACGTGCACAAAGCCAACCTCAGGTCACAACTTAGCATTTTTGATACGGGCTCGTTCGCCCGGGCACGCCCTCGCCCGAACGACCCGCCCGAACGAGTTCACACGGGCACCCTCAAACGACCCGCCCTGTCACGCCCCCAGGTCTACAGTAGTCTTTCAACCATGTCCGGCGAGGTGCGGCACCACCGTGTATTTTCTTTTTTAACAATACTCATACATATGGACTACGCCTTCCCACATTAACACACTTAACTTATTTTCTTCAATCAAGTAAAATGCATTAATCTTCATTGGTGAGCTCCAGTATTGTAGCAATAATGCTACAACTCCTGGGGCTTCCTGTCTCTTAATTTTATCAACCCGGTAGTTCGTACAAACTTGGAAGCGACGGTGCTATATGCACAAGTACTAGCTCTTGTCGCAGCTGTCACTTGGTCAACTGGCACAAGTCCGCTAGGGCTCAAGCCAACTTCTATAGGCTCTCAGAAGAAGCTTGCTAAATGATGGATGAAAGCTAGCTCAGAGAAAACTAATCTACTTGGCGAAAATGATCTCAAAACAAACCAAAGCATGGAAACCCTAAGAAAACCCTAATTTGACTAGTCTAACCTCTATGATGCAAAGAATGTGAATGAAAATTCTACCAATGATGCCATTACTTCTAATGAGTGAAAATGCATGAATCTAAGCTACTTGCATCTTAAAAGACATGTTTTTTTATTTTTTCTTTAAGTGGATGGAGTGATTGTGATTTTGTGTTTATTAGGGTTTGGTGGTGCCGATGTGATGCGGAAGGAAGGGAAGCTTGGGAAATGTTGGGGAGGCTACGAAAGGTTTCCAAGGATCCTTAGCATCTGTCCATAGAGGTTCCTCACACTCAGAGGCTCAGCAAACGAGTGAGTGGCCTCCTACAGGATGTCTGCAGGGGATCCTACAGGAAACGCAGGGGTTTCTACAGGAAGTCTACAAATTGCTACAGGATGACCTACCGTGGGTGTTTGAAGTGATGGTGGAGTGATGGAATGGTAGGGGGAGATGTGTAAGGTAGGGATAGAGCTGGTGATGGCTCAGGAGTGGAGAAGTAGGATGGAGAACGAGTGTATGAAGTGGGTTGATGGATGGAAGGTTATAACAACGAAATGTCTAAAGAATGAAGTTACGTGAGGAGTGGAGGAGTTTGGGAGATAACAGAGCGGAGCAGAGGTCAAGGATGTGGTTGTATGCATGATCAAGACAAAGAAGAAGGTAATAGAATGATGAAGAGCAGTGTAAATAAACCAAATGGCTTATGACTGTCACCAAGATGAAAATTCATTAACCTATGCTACCTGTGCTATGAACTCAATGAACAGCAATATAAAGCGTGTAGAGGAATGTGCATGAAGCTGTGATGAAGGTGTATGGTGCAAGAGTGAAGTGCATGGAAAGATCTATCATAAACGAGACTATGTTGCAGCATGTATAAAGTGAAGAACTGCGTATTTTTGTGGTTGGTATAGGTTGCACTCCAATCTCCAAACAGAGATGGCAGTGGAGACTTCCTCAACCTTTTTCCTTGGAGCTCCAATGTATTATCAACCTGATAGTCTAACTAAACAACCGAAAGCAATTCAACCATAAGCTAAACTCATTCAATCTCATAAAAACTAACTAATCAAACCTGTAATTTCGAATTTCATGGTAAAGCAATGAACTAAAGTGCTGAAACAAAAAGAAATTAACATTACAACACAGAGGAGGTCTGTTTCTCTCTTAAAAACTCAGAATTGGATCAAAAGCTGCCTGTCTTTATTGAATAATCATGAATCTAATGACATGCCAAAACTGGCTTACAAGGAGCAAAAACCGAGCTACAACATGACTAACCAAATTGACTAACTAGCTAACCCCAAATTGACTAACTAGCTACACAAAATGACTACCCACTAGCTAACCAAAATGAGGCCCCAAGCCTTCTTATTTATACAATTTGAGGACCCAACAATCCTCCTAAAAGTTAGGGACTTGGCTGCCCAAGACTTGGAGTTAACAGCAGTCCAACTTGACTTGCTTGGCTACCCTTGAGCTGATTGATTCGGTGGCCCTTGAACTCCGAACTGATGGTGGAGAATTCGAGGTAAGGGCCCATAAATGAGGGGGACACCTTCCTACAAATCCTCTAGCTTGTTCTCCCACGAATTTGGCTGCCAAGTGCTCATTAAGACCTTCAAATTTGTCTCCAAGTTGACCAAAAAGGCTACACAAAGCACCCATTAGACTTGTTGGCATAATGACTAACCAAATTCACTCTATTAACATAAAAATAATCAAAAACATGCAATAAACAAATGAGAATGGTGGAATAAGCCAAATTAGGAGGTTGAATGAGCCCAAATAATTGTACATTTTTGGGGCTCATCATTCATACATGTTCATAATCAATATGCAATTAACCCGTAAACATAACAATTGCACACAATTATATGGGAGGGGAAACTCTGAAACGAGTTCACCCAATAGTAATATATTATGAAATCTTCAATAATACAACCATACAAGTGTGCCGGGCAAAGACCACGGCCAACACTTAGAAATATTACAACAAGGCAAGACCGCCTTTTACAATCCAATGCCAACCTCCCTTGGTAGGAGCGTGCTCACCCGAGCCACCAGAACTCCTTCAAGTCAATTCTGCACCGAACTGTCCTTTTACCGTGTACCGTCGTCCTCAAATAGTCCCTTGGTAAAACTGCGCACTTCTCCTTATGCGCATGAGATATGCACACTTCTACTGCGTCCTCTTTACCTCTAGATCGAATGCAAAGAGTGATCGAAGTGCTTGATGTCCAAATGGAGTCTCTGTGCCATCCATATATAGGCTTCCTAACCATTTGGTGAAGGGGTGTCAGCTCTTGGGCCGACCCCATAATTCATGCTTTGGAGCCCCTACTTTATATTTTAGTGGGTCGGCCTTTACCCAAGGGCAAGGCCTTCCCACGTCCCTTATAAAGTCTACAACACTCCATCGCATAATCCTTAAGTGTAACATGTGCACTCCATAACGTCGCAGCCAGCTCGCCTTAACGTCGCATTGTTGTTCGCCATTGTCGCACGTCGCCCGGTTGCTGTCACATTGTCCGCCCGTCGTATGAAGAGCCGCCTACCCTTCGCACTCGTCGTCCGCTACTGAAAACATGCCGCGCCTTCGTCGAACCATACCGCGTCCACCACATAATGCCATCACCATGTCTATCGCCCGGTCGTCCACCCATCGGGCGTGGGTCGCCCACGGGTCGCCCTTCCGCCTGTCGCACTGGTTCTTCGGTTCCTCGCGCTCGAACCTCAACCGCCGTGCCTGTCCATCGGGTCGGTGGCCGCACCCGCGTACCAACTCACCGCAGCTCGTCCGCAGTTCGTCGGGTGTCTGCGCCCAACCTCAGCTCGCCGTATGTGTTTGCCGGTTTACCGTGCACGGTTCGCCCGCACGTCGTGCACGGGTCGCCCGCCCGTCGTGCACGGTTCGCCCACGGGTCGCCCGCCCGAGTCGCCCACCTGTCGTGCACGGGTCGTGCACGGGTCGCCCACCCGAGTCGCCCGCCAAACCGTCGTGTGAAGGCATTTTTCCCGTCGCGCACTTGCCCATGTCGCGAGGGCGTTACACTCTCCTCCACCCGAAAACGTTGTCGTCCCGACAACATACCATCTTAGTGGCTCTCCACCAAGACTTCATCGACCATGATGTAGACTCCTCCATATAAGGCAAATATTACTGCAACATATATAAGGTCCCGTCTTCACCAAGTCATCTCCATGTGCCAACTGCCGATGTATACCAACAAGTGCTACACATCCTAGCCATGTGTCAACACTCATCTCCACGATCCCATGCTCAGGTCGATGGAAACCCCATCTTTCTGCAACACGTTCTGATCATCATACCTGCTCAACCATGTTTGAGGGCTCACTGCCATGAGCAGCTTAACAATGAGCCCCATCTTCTATGTCATCTAAGAAGAGAGAAGGGCCAGGAAGTTTCCTCCCTGACTCTCATCCACCCATGTGTCAGATTGATGTTGTGTCCTTAAGTATTCGTGCACAGCTTCAACCTCTTCACATGTACATCCAAGCTCTTCTAGCTTGTTTTTTGTCAACTGAAAGTCATATATACCCATAGCATATCTGCAAAAGTCCACTATCCCAGCAGGATCTCTACCCTCATAATTTTCAACAATCACTACTTCTGAAGTAGCACTCGGGCTTACTTCATTTGCAACTTCCTTGTGAAAACCTTTAGTAGAAGATGTTCCCAACAAGTGTTTCAAAGTTCGTGAGGTCCTCTCCTCACTCCCTTTGTTCTTCTTTCCAGCCTTTGCAACGAAGTCAACAAGTTTCCTCTCCTTCGTCGTTTGGACCACACTCCCAAGTCCTCTTGGTTCCACATCCCCATGCTTCACATTCGGATCTTTGGGATACAAGGTCATAGAAGCCATCCTTGGTCTATACCCCAAGCAACTTCTTCTATTCATCGGCACCATCATGTTCTTCCCCTCAGCTGTGATCAAGAGAAGGTCCCGAGTCATCATTGGTATGGCTTGTGCAAGTCTCATGAAGTCCAACCCCAACACCATAGAATGATCATCCATATCCACAACTCTCAAGTCCAGCTTTCCGAACCAAGACCCTACCTTTACCTGAGTGTTTTTCAACACACCATCAATAACTCTAATGGAAGAGTTAACTGCTTTGAAGGCACTACATTCTCTCTCCATATTTTCTTTCTTCCCAAAAGACTTTGCTGCCTTCCTGCTTACGAAGCTATGAGTAGCCCCTGTATCAATCAAGGCTGCAAACCTTTTGCCTTTCACGGTTACCTGCACAAAACTTAACTTCAAGGAACCGTCTTCCTCTATTGGCTTCATTTTGCACCTTATCTCAGCAACCTGCTTCAAAAATTCGGTCTCAGAAGTGTCAATAGGCTCATGTTCCTTTTCGACATTTCTCTTAAGATATCTTACTTCCTTGCTTGGCTCTTCTGTGGAACTCGGCCCTGGTCTAGCTTGACTCACCTCAAGCTTTCCTTCCACCGTGTTCTGTTCAAATGTACCAACCAAGTGTTCATCGACCAAGTCCATGGAACTAAACTTCCGGATATCTTCTGGATGTTCCCGGTAATGAGTCTCCAACTTGTCAATATAATCAAGTTCTTCCTACTCAATCACAACGATCTTCTTGCCAAGAAGTTTCTTCCTTACCTTTTCCTCAATTTGCTTGACCTCGGATTCCACCTTAGCACTTTCCTTCCTTAACCGGGCTCTTTCCTCAAAGAGCTCTTGAAGACCAAGTCTACCTTGTTGGATCTCTTCATCAAACTCATTTAGTTCGACACTTGTCGTACTTCCGCATTGGCTTCTGAGTTCTTCAAGTTCTCTCCTTAGTTCCGAGCAGCTTTCTCGAATCTTCATGTTCTCAGCTTGCATTGCAACCCAGTTAGAACTCCATCGACTCATGTGTTCCAATATTTCGTACCGGAAGGCCTTAACTGCACTATGGCTGGATTCACCATCATCCACCATCACTGCTTTATCGACCTTCTCCATATTTACCAAGTCACCTGCTTTAGATCAAGCAGATTCACCTTCAATTTCAACCAAGACAACCTTGTCCAAGTCTCCATGAGCAACCCTGCTCACCAGCTCTAGACTGAGCTCTGATACCACCTGTCACGCCCCTAGGTGTACAGTAGTCTTTCAACCGTGTCCAGCGAGGTGCGGCACCACCGTGTATTTTCTTTTTTAACAATACTCATACATATGGACTACGCCTTCCCACATTAACACACTTAACTTATTTTCTTCAATCAAGTAAAATGCATTAATCTTCATACATGTTCATAATCAATATGCAATTAACCCATAAACATAACAATTGCACACAATTATATGGGAGGGGCAACTCCCGAACGAGTTCACCCAATAGTAAAATATTATGAAATCTTCAATAATACAACCATACAAGTGTGCCGGGCAAATACCACGGCCAACACTTAGAAATATTACAACAAGGAAGGACCACCTTTTAAAATCCAATGCCAACCTCCCTTGGTAGGACCGTGCTCACCCGAGCCACCATAACTCCTTCAAGTCAATTCTGCACCGAACTGTCCTTTTACCGTGTACCGTCGTCCTCAAACAGTCCCTTGGTAAAACTGCGCACTTCTCCTTATGCGCATGAGAGATGCGCACTTCTACTGCGTCCTCTTTACCTCTAGATCGAATGCAAAGAGTGAGCGAAGTGCTTGATGTCCAAATGGAGTCTCTGTGCCATCCATATATAGGCTTCCTAACCATTTGGTGAAGGGGTGTTAGCTCTTGGGCCGACCCCATAATTCATGCTTTGGAGCCCCTACTTTATATTTTAGTGGGTCAGCCTTTGCCCAAGGGCAAGGCCTTCCCACGTCCCTTATAAACTCTACAACACTCCATCGCATAATCCTTAAGTGTAACATGTGCGCTCCATAACGTTGCAGCCAGCTCGCCTTAACATCACATTGCTGTTCGCCCTTGTCGCACGTCGTCCGGTTGTTGTCGCACTGTCCGCCCGTCGTATGAAGGGGTGCCCGCCCTTCACACTCGTCGTCCACTGCTAAAACCATGTCGCGCCTTCGTCGAACCATACCGCGTCCACTACATAATGCCATCGCCATGTCTGTCGCCCAGTCGTCCGCCCATCGGGCGCGGGTCGCCCATGGGTCGCCCGCCCGTCGGGCATGGGTCACCCACGGGTCGCCCTTCCACCTATCACACTGGTTCTTCAGTTTGTCGCGCCCGAACCTCAACCGCCATGCCTGTCCACTGGGTCGGGTGGCCGCACCCGCATACCAACTCACCGCAGCTCGTCCGCAGTTCATCGGGTGTCTGCGCCCAACCTCAGCTCGTCGTATGTGTTTGCCGGTTTACCGTGCACGGGTCGCCCAACCAGGTCGCCCGCCCGTCATGTACGGGTCGCCTGCTCGGGTCGCCCTCCCGTCGTGCACGTGTCGCCCGGCTGGGTCGCCCACGGGTCGCCCGCCAAACCGTCGTGTGAAGGCGTTTTGCCCGTCGCGCACTTGCCCAAGTCGCGAGGGCGTTACACGCCCGAACGATTTTGCATGGGTGCTCGAACGACCGAAACGAAGCGACAAGGGAGAGCCGGGAAAACGAGCTGCACGAACGTGCACAAAGCCAACCTCGGGTCACAACTTAGCATTTTTGATACGGGCTCGTTCGCCCAGGCGCGCCCTCGCCCGAACAACCCGCTCGAACGAGTTCACACGGGCGCCCTCAAACGACCCGCCCGAACGACCGAAACGAAGCGACAAGGGAGAGCCGGGCAAAGAAGCTGCACGATCTTGCACAAGGCCAACCTCGGGTCAAAAATTAGCATTTTTGATACGGGCTCGTTCGCCCAGGCGCGCCCTCGCCCGAACGACCCGCCCGAACGAGTTCACACGGGCGCCCTCAAACGACCCGCCCGAACGACTGAAACGAAGCGACAAGGGAGAGTCGGGCAAACGAGCTGCACGAACGTGCACAAAGCCAACCTCGAGTCACAACTTAGCATTTTTTATACGGGCGCACCCTCGCCCGAACGACCCACACGAACGAGTTCACGCAGGTGCCCTCAAACGACCTGCCCGAACGACCAAAACAAAGCGACAAGGGAGAGCCGGGCAAACGAGCTACACGAACATGCACAAAGCCAACCTCGGGTCACAACTTAGCATTTTTGATACGGGTTCGTTCGCCCGGGCACGCCCTCACCCGAATGACCCACCCGAACGAGTTCACACGGGCGCCCTCAAACGACCGAAACGAAGCGACAAGGGAGAGCCGGGCAAACGAGCTGCATGAATGTGCACAAAGCCAACCTCGGGTCACAACTTAGCATTTTTGATACGGGTGTACCCTCGCCCGAACGACCCGCACGAACGAGTTCACGCGGGCACCCTCAAACGACCCGCCCGAAACGAAGCGACAAGGGAGACTTAGGCAAACAAGCTGAACGAACATGCACAAAGCCATCCTCAGGTCACAACTTAGCATTTTTGATACAGGCTCGTTCGCCCGGGCACACCCTCGCCCGAACGACCCTCCCGAACGAGTTCACGCGGGCGCCCTCAAAGGACCCGCCCGAACGACCCAAACGAAGCGACAAGGGAGAGCCGGGCAAATGAGCTGCACGAACATGCACAAAGCCAACCTCGGGTCACAACTTAGCATTTCTGATATGGGCTTGTTTGCCCGGGCGCGCCCTCACCCGAACGAGTTCACACGGGCGCCCTCAAACGACCCGCCCGAACGACCCAAATGAAGCGACAAGGGAGAGCCGGGCAAACGAGCTGCACGAACGTGCATAAAGCCAACCTCGGGTCACAACTTAGCATTTTTGATACGGGCTCGTTCGCCTGAGCGCACCCTCGCCCGAACGAGTTCATGCGGGCACCCTCAAACGACCCGCCCAAACGACCCAAACGAAGCGACAAGGGAGAGCCGGGCAAACGAGCTGCACGAACGTGCACAAAGCCAACCTCGGGTCACAACTTAGAATTTTTGATACGAGATCGTTCGCCCGGGCGCGCCCTCGCCTGAACCACCCACCCGAACGAGTTCAAGTGGGCGCCCTCAAACGACCTGCATGAACGACCCAAACGAAGCGACAAGGGAGAGCCGGGCAAACAAGTTGCACGAACTTGAACAAAGCCAACCTCGGGTCACAAATTAGCATTTTTGATACGGGCTTGTTCGCCCGGGCGCGCCCTCGCCCGAACGACCCACCCGAACGAGTTCACATAGTGCCCTCAAACGACCCGCTCGAATGATTTCGCATGGGCGCCCAAATGACTGAAACGAAGTGACAAGGAAGAGCCGGGCAAATGAGCAGCATGAACGTGCACAAAGCCAACCTCGGGTCACAACTTAGCATTTTTGATACGGGCTCGTTCGCCCGGGCGCGCCCTCGCCCAAACGACCCGCCCGAACAAGTTCACACGGGCGCCCTCAAACGACCCGCCCGAATGATTTTGCATGGGCGCCCGAATGACCGAAACGAACCGACAAGGGAGAGCCAGGCAAACGAGCTGCACAAATGTGCACAAAGCCAACCTCGGGTCACAACTTAGCATTTTTGATATGGGCTCGTTCGCCCGGGCGCGCCCTCGCCCGAACGAGTTCACACGGGTGCCCTCAAATGACCTGCCCGAACGATTTTGCATGGGCGCCCGAACGACCGAAACGAACCGACAAGGGAGAGCCGGGCAAATGAGCTGCACGAATGTGCACAAAGCCAACCTCGGGTCACAACTTAGCATTTTTCATACGGCCCTCGCCCGAACGAGCTCACACGGGCGCCCTCAAACGACCCGCCCGAACGAGTTCACACGGGCGCCCTCAAACGACCGCCCGAACGATTTTGCATGGGCAACCGAATGACCGAAACTGTCATGCCCCCAGGTCTACGGTAGTCTTTCAACCGTGTCCGGCGAGGTGCGGCACCACCGTGTATTTTCTTTTTTAACAATACTCATACATATGGACTACGCCTTCCCACATTAACACACTTAAATTATTTTCTTCAATCAAGTAAAATGCATTAATCTTCATACATGTTCATAATCAATATGCAATTAACCCGTAAACATAACAATTGCACACAATTATATGGGAGGGGCAACTCCCGAACGAGTTCGCCCAATAGTAATATATTATGAAATCTTCAATAATACAACCATACAAGTGTGCCGGGCAAAGACCACGGCCAACACTTAGAAATATTACAACAAGGCAAGACCGCCTTTTACAATCCAATGCCAACCTCCCTTGGTAGGAGCGTGCTCACCTGAGCCACCAGAACTCCTTCAAGTCAATTCTACACCGAACTGTCCTTTTACCGTGTACCATCGTCCTCAAACAGTCTCTTGGTAAAACTGCGCACTTCTCCTTATGCACATGAGAGATGCGCACTTCTACTGCGTCCTCTTTACCTCTAGATCGAATGGAAAGAGTGAGAGAAGTGCTTGATGTCCAAATGGAGTCTTTGCGCCATCCATATATAGGCTTCCTAACCATTTGGTGAAGGGGTGTGAGCTCTTGGGCCGACCCCATAATTCATGCTTTGGAGCCCCTACTTTATATTTTAGTGGGTCGGCCTTTGCCCAAGGGCAAGGCCTTCCCATGCCCCTTATAAAGTCTACAACACTCCATCGCATAATCCTTAGGTGTAACATGTGCGCTCCATAACGTCGCAGCCAGCTCGCCTTAACGTCGCATTGCTGTTCGCCCTTGTCGCATGTCGCCCGGTTGCTATCACACTGTACACCCGTCGTATGAAGGGGCACCCGCCCGGGTTGCCCTTCCTTCGCACTCGTCGTCCGCTACTGAACCATGCCGCACCTTCGTCGAACCATACCGTGTCCAACACATAACGCCATCGCCATGTCTGTCGCCCGTATGTCCGCCCATCGGGCACGGGTTGCCCATGGGTCGCCCGCCCATTGGGCGTGGGTCGGCCACGGGTCGTCCTTCCGCCTATCGCACTAGTTCTTCAGTTCATCGCGCCCGAACCTCAACCGCCGTGCCTGTCCATCGGGTCGGGTGGCTGCACCTGCGTACCAACTCACCGCAGCTCGTCCACAGTTCATCGGGTGTCTGCGCCCAACCTCAGCTCGTCATATGTGTTTGTTGGTTTACCGTGCACGGGTCGCCCACCTGGGTCGCCCACCCGTCGTGCACGGGTCGACCATGGGTCGCCCGCCCGGGTCGCCCACCCATCGTGCACGGGTCACCCACGGGTCGCCCACCAAACCGTCGTGTGAAGGCGTTTTGCCCGTCGCGCACTTGCCCAAGTCGCGAGGGCATTACACTCTCCTCCACCCGAAAACGTTGTCATCCCGACAACATACCATCTTAGTGGCTCTCCAGCAAGACTGCATCGACCATGATGTAGACTCCTACATATAAGGCAAACATTACTGCAACATATATAAGGTCCCATCTTCACCAAGTCATCTCCATGTGCCAACTGCCCATGTATACCAACAAGTGCTACACATCCTATCCATGTGTCAACACTCATCTCCACGATCCCATGCTCAGTTCCATGGAAACCCCATCTTTCTGCAGCACTTTCTGATCATCATACCTGCTCAACCATGTTTGAGGGATCACTGCCATGAGCATCTTAACAATGAGCCCCATCTTCTATGTCATCTAAGAAGAGAGAAGGGCCAGGAAGTTTCCTCCCTCACTCTCATCCACCCATGTGTCAGATTGATGTTGTGTCCTTAAGTATTCGTGCACAGCTTCAACCTCTTCACATGTACATCCAAGCTCTTCTAGCTTGTTTTTTGTCAACTGAAAGTCATATATACCCATAGCATATCTGCAAAAGTCCACTATCCCAGTAGGATCTCTACCCTCATAATTTTCACCAATCATTGCTTCTGAAGTAGCACTCGGGCTTACTTCATTTGCAACTTTCTTGTGAAAACCTTTAGTAGAAGATGTTCCCAACAAGTGTTTCCAAGTTCGTGAGGTCCTTTCCTCACTCCCTTTGTTCTTCTTTCTAGCCTTTGAAACGAAGTCAACAAGTTTCCTCTCCTTCGTCATTTGGACCACACTCCCAAGTCCTCTTGGTTCCACATCCCCATGCTTCACATTCGGATCTTTGGTATACAAGGTCATAGAAGCCATCCTTGGTCTATACCCCAAGCAACTTCTTCTATTCATCGGCACCATCATGTTCTTCCCCTTAGCTGTGATCAAGAGAAGGTCCCAGGTCATCATTGGTATGGCTTGTGCAAGTCTCATGAAGTCCAACCCTAACACCATAGAATGATCATCCATATCCACAACTCTCAAGTCCAGCTTTCCGAACCAAGACCCTACCTTTACCTGAGTGTTTTTCAACACACCATCAATAGCTCTAATAAAAGAGTTAAATGCTTTGAAGGCACTACATTCTCTCTCCATCTTTGCTTTCTTCCCAAAAGACTTTGCTGTCTTCCTGCTTACGAAGCTATGAGTAGCCCCTGTATCAATCAAGGCTGCAAACCTTTTGCCTTTCATGGTTACCTGCACAAAACTTAACTTCAAGGAACCGTCTTCCTCTATTGGCTTCGTTTTGCGCCTTATCTTAGTAACCTGCTTCAAAAATTCGGTCTCAGAAGTGTCAATAGGCTCATGTTCCTTTTCGACATTTCTCTTAAGATATCTTACTTCCTTGCTTGGCTCTTCTAGGGAACTCGGCCCTGGTCTAGCTTGACTCACCTCAAGCTTTCCTTCCACCGTGTTCTGTTCAAATGTACCAACCAAGTGTTCATCAACCAAGTCCATGGAACTAAACTTCTGGATATCTTCTGGATGTTCCCGGTAATGAGTCTCCAACTTGTCAATATAATCAAGTTCTTCCTGCTCAATCACAATGATCTTCTTGCCAAGAAGTTTCTTCCTTATCTCTTCCTCAATTTGCTTGACCTCGGCTTCCACCTTAGCACTTTCCTTCCTCAACCGGGCTCTTTCCTCAAAGAGCTCTTGAAGACCAAGTCTACCTTGTTGGATCTCTTCATCAAACTCATTAAGTTCGACACTTGTCGTACTTCCGCATTGGCTTCTGAGTTCTTCAAGTTCCCTCCTTAGTTTCGAACAACTTTCTCGAATCTTCATGTTCTCTGCTTGCATCGTAACCCAGTTAGAACTCCATCGACTCATATGTTCCAATATTTCATACCGGAAGGCCTTAACTGCACTATGGCTGGATTCACCATCATCTACCATCACTACTTTATCGACCTTCTCCATATTGCCAAGTCACCTGCTTTAGATCAAGCAGATTCACCTTCAATTTCAGCCAAGACAACCTTGTCCAAGTTTCCACGAGCAACCCTGCTCACCAGCTCTAGACCGAGCTCTGATACCACCTGTCACGCCCCCAGGTCTACGGTAGTCTTTCAACCGTGTCTGGCGAGGTGCGGCACCACCGTGTATTTTCTTTTTTAACAATACTCATACATATGGACTACGCCTTCCCACATTAACACACTTAACTTATTTTCTTCAATCAAGTAAAATGCATTAATCTTCATACATGTTCATAATAATATGCAATTAACCCATAAACATAACAATTGCACACAATTATATGTGTGACGACCGGCGCTCCTACCCGGGCGCGCGAAGGGACGAGCGGCAGCCTCACCCGAGCGTGCACTCCTTTAATATATAAAATTGGTAAAGTGGGCGCGGGCAAACCATGATGGGTGGCGAGCTCGCCCACTTTGTAAAACAGATTAACCACACAAGGGGCCGACCATTGAAAAAGTTAGTTGGAGGGCAGGCCAACAATTAAAATAATGAATGGTGGTAAGCAAGGTGGACCTTAGGATGTCGGCTTAAGGCGGTGGAGATACTTTGAGGAAAGTATATAAGGACGCCTGGCTAGAGCGCATAAGACATCAAGAGCTCGGTCTTCTTATCTCTGAATTAGTGTGCACTTCTCTTGTAAGGCGCAGGTCTATGGTGATGAGCCCGGCAGACGGGCGAAGGTCGGGTAGCAGCAAACGACAGGCGGGTCACAGTAAACGACAGTCGGGGGACAGCGGGTGAAGGTCGGGTAGTAGTAACCGGCGGATAAGTCGTAGTGTCGGACAGTCGGGCAACAGCGGGTCGAGATCGGGTCGTGGTAAACGGAGATCGGTCGCAGCTCGGGCGCACCCAACCGGGCGGCGTTCAGGTGACGGGTCCCTATTAAACAGTCGGGTATGACAAGGGTACGTCCAACCAGGCGATAGAGTGTTTGGATGAATGCCGGTCAAGAGCGCGGGTGCGTCTAACCGGGGAGCGTTCGGCCTGGTTCTTGGAGATCGTCGGGTGAAGGGTGGACGTGTCTAACCGGGCGATATTCAGATAGAGTTTCGGTAGAATGTGGGCGCGCCCACCCGGGCGGCGTTTCGAAGCAAAGCCGTTCAACAAACGATCAGGTAGAGCGTGGGTACGCTCACCCGGATGACACTTGGCGGAGGTTCTCAGTGACGGTCGGGCAGGATATCGGGTAGAGTGCCCAGTTGTGAACGCCGACGCGCGACTACAGATCTTGACTCTCGAGCAGTGATAACCAGGTCGCGGGTGAACCAAATAAACGGACGGGTCGTCGTGTGGAGCTGCACGGGCGGGCGTCCATCTTTGTATATTTTCTGTATTAAGTGTAGGGTCTCGGCGGACCGCCGTGTGAAGCGCACGGGCAGTCGCCCACCCGGTTGTACATCTACATTTTAATAAAGAGTTTTATTATGTGGAAATATTAATGCCGGTTGTGATGATTATGTGAATTATGTTCGGTGTTCTGTAATGTTTATGTTAATATCTAATGAATGTTAATGCACATGGTGATAATAATTAGTTAAGTTTATGTGTGAGGCGTAGTCCATAAACGTGCGGTCGGAAGATTGGGCGTTCGGTGGTGCCGCGCACCGCCCAATTAGAAAAAAAAAAAAGATTGGGGGCGTGACAATATGGGAGGGGCAACTCCCGAACGAGTTCGCCCGATAGTAATATATTATGAAATCTTCAATAATACAACCATACAAGTGTGCCGGGCAAAGACCATGGCCAACACTTAGAAATATTACAACAAGGCAAGACCGCCTTTTACAATCCAATGCCAACCTCCCTTGGTAGGAGCGTGCTCACCTGAGCCACTAGAACTCCTTCAAGTCAATTCTGCATCGAACTGTCCTTTTACCGTGTACCGTCATCCTCAAACAGTCTCTTGCTAAAACTGTGCACTTCTCCTTATGCGCATGAGAGATGCGCACTTCTACTGCGTCCTCTTTACCTCTAGATCGAATGCAAAGAGTGAGAAAAGTGCTTGATGTCCAAATGGAGGCTCTGCACCATCCATATATAGGCTTCCTAACCATTTGGTGAAGGGGTGTGAGCTCTTGGGCCGACCCCATAATTCATGCTTTGGAGCCCCTACTTTATATTTTAGTGGGTCGGCCTTTGCCCAAGGGCAAGGCCTTCCCACGCCCCTTATAAAGTCTGCAACACTCCATCGCATAATCCTTAGGTGTAACATGTGCGCTCCATAACGTCGCAGCCAGCTCGCCTTAACGTCGGATTGCTGTTCGCCCTTGTTGCACGTCGCCCGGTTGCTGTTGCACTGTCCGCCCGTCATATGAAGGGGCGCCCGCCCGGGTCGCCCTTCCTTTGCACTCGCCGTCCGCTGTTGAACCGTGCCCCGCCTTCGTCGAACCATACCGCGTCCACCAGATAACGCCATCGCCATGTCTGTCGCCCGGTTGTCCGCCCATCGGGCGCGGGTCGCCCATGGGTCGCCCACGGGTCGCCCTTCCGCCTATCACACTGGTTCTTCGGTTCGTCGCACCCGAACCTCAACCGCCGTGCCTGTCCACCGGGTCGGGTGGCCGCACCCACGTACCAACTCACTGCAGCTCGTCCGCAGTTCATCGGGTGTCTGCGCCCAACCTCAGCTCATCATATGTGTTTGCCGGTTTACCGTGCATGGGTCGCCCGCCCGGGTCGCCCGCCCATCGTGCAAGGGTCGCCCACGGGTCGCCCGCCCGTCGTGCACGGGTCGCCCACGGGTCGCCCACCTGGGTCGCCCGCCAAACCATCGTGTGAAGGCATTTTTCCTGTCGCGCACTTGCCCAAGTCGCGAGGGCGTTACAGAAACGAACCGACAAGGGAGAGCTGGGCAAACGAGCTGCACGAACGTGCACAAAGCCAACCTCGGGTCACAACTTAGCATTTTTTATACGGCCCTCGCCCGAACGACCCGCCAAACGAGTTCACACGGGCGCCCTCAAACGACCCGCCCAAATGACCCGCCCGAACGAGTTCACACGGGCACCCTCAAACGACCCACCCGAACGACCCGCCCAAACGCGTTCACACATGCACCCTCAAACGACCCGCCCGAACGACCCACACGGGCGCCCTCAAACGAACCGCCCGAACGATTTTTCATGGGCGCCCGAATGACCGAAACGAACCGACAAGGAAGAGCCGGGCAAACGAGCTGCACGAACGTGCACAAAGCCAACCTCGGGTCACAACTTAGCATTTTTGATACGGCCCTCGCCCGAACGACCCGCCCGAACGAGCTCACACGGGCACCCTCAAACGACCCGCCCGAATGACCCACCCGAACGACCCGCCCGAACGAGCTCACACGGGAGCCCTCAAACGACCCGCCCGAACAACCCACCTGAATGACCCACCCGAACGAGTTCACACGGGCGCCCTCAAACGACTCGCCCGAACGATTTATCATGGGCGCCCGAACGACCGAAACAAACCGACAAGGGAGAGCCGGGCAAACGAGCTGCATGAACGTGCACAAAGCCAACCTTGGGTCACAACTTAGCATTTTTGATACGGCCCTCGTCCGAACGAGCTCACACAGGTGCCCTCAAACGATCGACCCGAACGAGTTCACACGGGCGCCCTCAAACGACCCGCCCGAACGATTTTTCATGGGCGCACGAACCACCGAAATGAACCGACAAGGGAGAGTCAGGCAAACGAGCTGCAGGAAGGTGCACAAAGCCAACCTTGGGTCACAACTTAGCATTTTTGATACGACCCTCGCCCGAATGACCCGCCGAACGAGTTCACACGGGCGCCCTCAAACGACCCTCCTGAACGAGTTCACACGGGCGCCCTCAAACGACCCGCTCGAACGACCCACCCGAACGACCCGCCCGAACGACCCACCTGAATGACCCGCCCCGACGAGTTCACACGGGCTCCCTCAAACGACCCGCCCCGACGAGTTCACACGGTAGTCTTCCAACCGTGCCCGACGGGGTGCGGCACCACCATACACTTTCTTTTTAACAATACTCGTGCACGTGGACTACGCCTTAACATATATAAACATGCTTTAACTGTTATCTTATAACCATATGAAAGCATTAATCTTCATAATTCATCATAAACCATTCTTAACATTTTCATGTGCAATTAAACTGAATAACAATTGCAAACAACCGTGTAGAATGGGAGGGGCAACTCCCGGTAAAGTCTGCCCGATAACAATATATTATAAATTCTTCAATATTACATCAACAAGTGTGCTTGGCAGAATCCAAGCCAACACTTAGCAATATTTACAACAAGGCATAAGACAGCCTTTTACATACACAATTATGCACCTTTGCCTATGAGCGGGTACCCGCACGGGTCACCAAGACACTCATACAATTCTGCACCAAACCGTGTATAGAAGCCTCCTCAACAGTGACCTCCTTCACATAAGCCAATCCCAAAATATGCGAAATTCCTCTTAACCTTCATGCGCATGAGGAATGCACATTTCCTTAAGACCTTTTCACTTTTCCTTGTCTCTTATGCGAAGACACTTGAGCGAAGTTTGATGGCTAAATGAAGCCTCCTCTCCTCTTATTTATATGCTCTCAACATATGTTTTTAAGAGGGGGTGTACAGCCCTTGGTCGACCCCCATATTTACCACATACGCCCACCAACATCCATTAAACACATCGGCTTCACTTTATATCCATCACATATACGTTCTTCTTATGTTTTCATGGGGATGCATCACTCATGGCCGACCCCATTATACATATAAGTCCACGTATACATATTATTATATTTTATTTTAATGCGTATAAGCCTTCACAACATCATACATATGCCCATAACATACATAAAGTTATGTCGGCCTTCATTACATGTAAAACCTTCCCAACCAAGGTATAAACACTTCGCATCATCCATTATTTTGCTAAGTGTCGTGCGTGCTCAAGTATGTCGCACTTCGTCACAAGCTTTCGTTGCATTGTGTCAAGCTCCCGTCGCACTGCAACCGCAGCTCGCCGTTTCGTCGCACGCTGCCCGCTAACTTTTGCTTTTCGTCACATCCGCCCGTCCGTCGTATGCCACTACCCATCGTGTAGCAAGGCGCGTGCCCATCGTGCACGGGTCGCTCATCGGGGCGCCCGCCCATCGCTCACAGGTCACCCGCCCGGGTCGCCCGTTCACCTTGTCCGCCGGCTCACCGTGCACGGGTCGCTCGCCCGGGTCGCCCGCCCGTCGTGCACGGGTCGCCCAAGTGTCGGAGGTAGCTCGCCCGCTTGTCACACTGCCCGTCGTCGTGCCAAAACGTGTCCGTCGTCGTGCCAAGAAGCGTCCGTCGTCGTGCACGGGACGCCCGGCCATCGTGCACGCCTACCCGAGACTCAAGGGCATTACATTCTCCTCCACCTGAAATCGTTGTCGTCCTCGACAACATCCCATCTCAGTAGCTCTCCACCAAGATCATCAACGGGAAGTCATCTCGATCACCATATGACGTCCTCATGTGAACTGCTACCATGATACTCCAACATAATGCCAACACATCTCTGTACATGCCGGCCTCCATGTCTGAACTAGTTGGGTAGCTAATCCAACCGTCACGCCCAAACAATGAGAATGCACATCCTCATGTCACCATCAGTCGTTCCTCAAGGCATCCTGTCACATCCTTGACTCATCAAGAATCAACCTCCATAATCCATGCTCAGGTCCATGGAACTCCATCCACCTCATCTGCAACATGCTGTCCACGGTGTGTTGGTGTCAATGTGCTACAAGTGATCAGCCACATCTATCCCAACATCATCATGTGCGTAAAGTAGTTGAGTCTCGGCTCAACCCATGCCCAAGTACAGCCACCAAGGCATCATCGTCGTAACTTCATCATTCCAAGGTGTCTCATATCGATCCTCCACATCAAGTCACCCTTCCAAGCCATGCCCATACATGTACTTTGGAAGTATGCATCCCATACTGCATCAAAGTCTCTGACCTCGGCTCCTCAATGCTTCAAATCCTCTAAGTCCACCATGTATGAAGTCTCCCAAAGTCACAACGATCTCATGTCATCATGAGCTCCTCCACCAAAGGTCCACCAAGACTATCTCTTGGTCTCGGCCATGAGAAGTCCATCTAAGCATCATCATCACGAGTCCCTTCCATCACAGCTCCTCCACCAAGGTGTCCATCAAGACTATCTCTTGGTCTTGGCCATGAGAAGTCCACCCAAGGGTGTGCCCTTCAACCTGTCCATGAGTCATGCCGGGCACCTAGCCATGTGGCTAAAGCATGACCCAATCATCCACAACGGTCATCAAGTTCCACCCTTGTCACGGGGTCTTGCACCTTCCATCTCAAGGTAGCAAGCAACCTCAACAAGTCCTCCAGTAGATAACAACCCTTGCCTCTCCATACAAGGTTCCATCATAGTAATCCATGGCAAGATCCTCCATGGCATAGGCAAACTGATTTTGCCTTCCACTGCACACGGTCCATCTACCAAATGCTCAAATGGAACACAAGTATCCATACTTACTTTATCAATATGAGGCTCCTCCATATGAGTGACCTCACCCATCCATGTCGATAAGCTGCACGATCCTAGTTCAACTTGATCACCTTCAAGTTCTGCCTCCATCGAGTCCTCATCATCATGTGGTTCTTCCATGTGAGTGTCCATCCATGCTGCCAAACTGTATGATCCTGGTTCAACTTGATTAAACTCAAGTTCGGCCTCCATCATATTCTCATCATCACATGGTCCTTCCATATGAGTATCTTCGTCTGTCCATGTCCATGAGCTGCATGATTCTGGCTTAGCTTGATTATCTTCAAGTCTAACCTCCATCATAGTTAAGTCCTCAACATCTTCGGCCATCATGACTTCCTCTTCCTGGTCTGCAACCTCATCTTGTTCCATTGCCTGACTGATTTGAAGAAGTCCTTCTCGTCCAAGCATCACATCAATGCCATATGTATTTATCACTACGAAGTCCAGCTGACCTCTACATCTTTCCATCTGTACCGGTACACCTTGTATCGAGCCTACTGCCAAATTCCACGAGGTTATTTCCCAGTTCTCCATAGTAGATATCAGCTCCACTTCTTCTACTAACCGTTCTGATATAAGGTTATATGAGCCACCCGTGTTTGCCAATGCTTGAACATCTTTTCCACAAATCTTCAAGGTTACAAGACCTCGGTTGTTCTCCATGACCTTATCTTCACCTGTCAACTGCCACGAGCAACCTTTTCTGTGATATGTTTCAACACCTGAACCTTGTTCAAGTCTCCACGAGCAACCCTGCTCACCAGCTCCGACCAAGCTCTGATACCACCTGTCATGCCCCCAAGCCTACGGTAGTCTTCCAACCGTGCCCGGCGGGGTGCGGCACCATCGTACACTTTCTTTTTAACAATACTCGTGCACATGGACTACGCCTTAACCGATATAAACATGCTTTAAATGTTATCTTATAACCATATGAAAGAATTAATCTTCATAATTCATCATAAACCATTCTTAACATTTTCATGTGCAATTAAACTGAACAACAATTGCAAACAACCTTGTAGAATGGGAGGGGCAACTCCCGGTAAAGTCTGCCTGATAACAATATATTATAAATTCTTCAATATTACATCAACAAGTGTGCTTGGCAGAATCCAAGCCAACACTTAGCAATATTTACAACAAGGCGTAAAACAACCTTTTACATACACAATTATGCACCTTTTCCTATGAGCGGGTACCCGCACGGGTCACCAAGACACTCATACAATTCTGCACCAAACCGTGTATAGAATCCTCCTCAACTGTGACCTCCTTCACATAAACCAATCCCAAAATATGCGAAATTCCTCTTAACCTTCATGCACATGAGGAATGCGCATTTCCTTAAGACCTTCACACTTTTCCTTGTCTCTTATGTGAAGACACTTGAGCGAAGTTCGATGGCTAAATGAAGCCTCCTCTCCTCTTATTTATATGCTCTCAACGTATGTTTTTAAGAGGGGGTGTACAGCCCCTGGTCGACCCCCATATTTACCACATACGCCCACCAACATCCATTAAACACGTCGGCTTCACTTTATATCCATCGCATATACGTTCTTCTTATGTTTTAATGGGGATGCATCACTCATGGCCGACCCCATTATACATATAAGTCCACGTATACATATTATTATATTTTATTTTAATGCGTATAAGCCTTCACAACATCATACATATGCCCATAACATACATAAAGTTATGTCGGCCTTCATTACGTGTAAAACCTTCCCAACCAAGGTATAAACACTTCGCATCATCCATTATTTTGCTAAGTGTCGTGCGTGCTCAAGTATGTCGCACTTCGTCACAAGCTTTCGTCGCATTGTGTCAACCTCCCGTCGCACTGCAACCGCAGCTTGCCGTTTCGTCGCACGCTGCCCACTACCTTTTGCTGTTCGTCCCATCCACCCATCCATCGTATGCCGCTGCCCATCGTGTAGCAAGGCGCGCGCCCATCGTGCACGGGTCGCCCGCCCATCGCTCACGGGTCACCTGCCCGGGTCGCCCATTCACCTTTTCTGCCGGCTCACCGTGCACGGGTCGCTCGCCCGGGTCGCCCGCCCATTGTGCATGGGTCATCCAAGTGTCGGAGGTAGCTCGTCCGCCTGTCGCACTGCCCGTCGTCGTGCAAAAACGCGTCCGTCGTCGTGCCAAGAAGCATCCGTCGTCGTGCACAGGGCGCTCGTCCATCGTGCACGCCTGCCCGAGACTCAAGGGCCTTACAGACCCACCCGAACGACCCGCCCGAACGAGTTCACACGGGCGCCCTCAAACGACCCGCCCGAACGACCCACCCGAACGACCCACCCGAACGACCCGCCTGAACGAGTTCACACGGGCGCCCTCAAACAACCCGCCCGAACGATTTTTCATGGGCTCCCGAACGACCGAAACGAACCGACAAGGGAGAGCCGGGCAAACGAGCTGCACGAATGTGCACAAAGCCAACCTCGGGTCACAACTTAGCATTTTTGATATGGACCTCGCTCGAACGACCCGCCCTGTCATGCCCCCAGGTCTACGGTAGTCTTTCAACCGTGTCCGGCGAGGTGCGGCACCACCGTGTATTTTCTTTTTTAACAATACTCATACATATGGACTACGCCTTCCCACATTAACACACTTAACTTATTTTCTTCAATCAAGTAAAATGCATTAATCTTCATATATGTTCATAATAAATATGAAATTAACCCGTAAACATAACAATTGCACACAACTATATGGGGAGGGGCAACTCCTGAACGAGTTCGCCCAATAATAATATATTATGAAATCTTCAATAATACAACCATACAAGTGTGTCGGGCAAAGACCACGGCCAACACTTAGAAATATTACAACAAGGCAAGACCGCCTTTTACAATCCAATGCCAACCTCCCTTGGTAGGAGCGTGCTCACGCGAGCCACCAGAACTCCTTCAAGTCAATTCTGCACCGAACTGTCTTTTTACCGTGTACCATCGTCCTCAAACAATCCCTTGGTAAAATTGCGCACTTCTCCTTATGCGCATGAGAGATGCGCACTTCTACTGCGTCCTCTTTACCTCTAGATCGAATGAAAAGAGTGAGCGAAGTGCTTGATGTCCAAATAGAGTCTCTGCGCCATCCATATATAGGCTTCCTAACCATTTGGTGAAGGGGTGTGAGCTCTTGGGCCGACCCCATAATTCATGCTTTGGAGCCCCTACTTTATATTTTAGTGGGTCGGCCTTTGCCCAAGGGCAAGGCCTTCCCACGCCCCTTATAAAGTCTGTAGCACTCCATCGCATAATCCTTAAGTGTAACATGTGCACTCCATAACGTCGCAGCCATCTCGCCTTAACGTTGCAATGTTGTTCGCCCTTATCGCACATCATCCGGTTGCTGTTGCACTGTCCGCCCATCGTATGAAGGGGCGCCCGCCCTTCGCACTCGTCGTCCACTGCTGAAACTGTGCCGCGCCTTCGTCGAACCATACCACGTCCACCACATAATGCCATCGCCATTTCTGTCGCCCGGTCGTCCGCCCATCAGGCGCGGGTCGCCCATGGGTCGCCCGCCCGTCGGGCGTGGGTCGCCCACGGGTCGCCCTTCCGCCTATCGCACTGGTTCTTTGGTTCGTCGCGCCCGAACCTCAACCGCCGTGCCTGTTCACTGGGTCGGGTGGCCGCACCCGTGTACCAACTCACCGCAGTTCGTCGGGTGTCTATGCCCAACCTCAGCTCATCATATGTGTTTGTCGGTTTACCGTGCACGGGTTGCCCGCCCGTCGTGCACGGGTCGCCCACGGGTCGCCCGCCCGGGTCACCCGCCCATCGTGCACGGGTCGCCCACGGGTCGCCCGCCTGTCGTGCACGGGTCGCCCACCAAACCGTCATGTGAAGGCATTTTTCCCGTCGCGCACTTGCCCAAGTCGCGAGGACGTTACACTCTCCTCCACCCGAAAACTTTGTCGTCCCGACAACATACCATCTTAATGGCTCTCCACCAAGACTGCATCGACCATGATGTAGACTCCTCCATATAAGGCAAACATCACTGCAACATATATAAGGTCCCGTCTTCACCAAGTCATCTCCATGTGCCAACAGCCCATGTATACCAACAAGTGCTACACATCCTAGCCATGTGTCAACACTCATCTCCACGATCCCATGCTCAGGACCATGGAAACCCCATCTTTCTGCAGCACGTTCTGATCATCATACCTGCTCAACCATGTTTGAGGGCTCACTTCCATGAGCAGCTTAACAATGAGCCCCATCTTCTATGTCATCTAAGAAGATGTGGAGGGAGAAGAGCCTAGAGGCTCTCTCTCACTAATCAGCTCAATCCATCTATCAGGATCCTCAACTTCCATCCTTTGTATATATGCTTCTCGATCTTCCCTCTGGATATTCGACCTCACATATAACTCATCATCACTATCATCGTCCTCCACCATCTCTAGCCTTCTTGATAAGTCCAAGATGCTATCTGAAAGTGATCGGATGACCAATGACTGCTCTGCAAGTTTTGCCTCCATTGTAGACAACCGCTTGTCCACCTCTACCTTGTCCTCCATTTGCATTCCTCCTAACTTATGATCAGGTTTTGTCACACCAATGGTTGGAAAACCAATGGGCACATCTTCCCTTCCATGATAAATGAAGAGTTTCCTCAAATGTGGTACAACCATAGCTTCAAATTGTTTCGTGAAATCCATCCCAAATACTGCCTCATAGTCATCAATCCGCACTATGGTGAAGTCTACCTTTCTGGTCCATTCACCAAGTGTAGTGTCCACCTTTTCAGCCATACCAAGGATTGCCATAGGAGGAGAATTCACCATCTTCATTTGTGCCTTTACTGGTAAAAACTTCAGCCCAAGTCTCCTTGCAGTATCTTCACTCATGAAGTTGTGTGAAGCCCCTCTATCGACCATAGTGAGTACATCGGCTCCACCAATCTTCATTTGAACATACTCCAACCTGTTTCTTTCTGGATCCCTTCTAGAAGCCACTTCTGTAGTAGCAGCTGCACCAAGTATCTGCATCATCCCTACAGAAGCATTGTCATCCTCATCAGGTTGTGTAACAGCGGCCAACTTTGGTTTAGAGGGGCAATTCTTCACCACATGTGGCCCTGCGCAAATCCAACATTTGAGAGGCTTCTTTTCTTTCAGGTTATCATTTGATTTCGGAGCATCCTCCTTCTTCTTTTCTTTTGGTTTGTCGAACTTCTTTTTCTCATTAGAAGTCTCGTCGTAGTGGTCCACCAACCTGTCAACCGCAGCAAAAGCCTCTTCAAGTGTTCTAATTTTCTACCTCTTCACCTCATTGCATGCCCAAGGCTTCAACCAAATAATAAAATTGAACACCTTGTCCCTTTTCTGCCATGTCGGGAAGTTCCAGAGCTACACTTGAAAACTCTCGCTGATATGCTTGTAGGCTTCTGGTTTGTTTGATGAACTTGATCTTTGTCCTTGCTTCCCATGTTTCATCTTGAGGACTGAAATGGGTCTGCAAAGCTTTCTTCATATCACCCCACGAAGTGATGTCATCAGCATTACCATTGATAATCTGATCCACCCTTCTTCGCCACCACATATTGGCATCATTTGTCAGGAATTGAGCGGCCACTTTGACTTGTGCCTCCCCATCAGGTAGACTTAACCGTTCCAAGTACTGCTCCATGTCCCACAAGAAGTTTCCAAGAGTCTTCGCACTCCTTGTACCATCATAAGATTCCGGTTCTTTGACCTTCACATGAGGCACTCCTCCACCTGAGTTATACCTCATGGCCCTCTTTAATACCACAATCTCATCTTTGGCTTGATCAAGACTTTTATTTACCTTGTCAAGAGTTCCTTTCAAGTTCACGATCTCTGCAAGACCCTGATCTCTTAATTCTTCAACTTCCTTGACTCTTCCTTCCATTTGTGTACACATAAGATCAGTGTACTCATATTGTGTCTTGAGCTCATCATGCTGTGCCTGGAGTTCTTCAAGTTCTTCCCTGACCTTCGAGATGGCTTCTCGTTCTTTAGCAAGCGAGTCCACATCTTGGTTCCAAGAAGTCTCCAAAGTCTCCATTCTTTCAATCACCTTTCCCATGAACTCAAGAGTAGCATCCTTCCCGGTGTCTTTTATTGTATGGCTAGACCCAGCTTGAGAGTTAGCGGCCATCTTCTTTTGTGACCTAGTTTCAACCATTCATCGGCTTCCCCAAGTCACCTGCAAAAACCTTGTCAACTGCTAACTTCCAAGTGTGTGAGCAACCCTACGCACCAGCTCTAGACCGAGCTCTGATACCACCTATCACGCCCCCAGGTCTACGGTAGTCTTTCAACCGTGTCCGGTGAGGTGCGGCACCACCGTGTATTTTCTTTTTTAACAATACTCATACATATGGACTACGCCTTCCCACATTAACACACTTAACTTATTTTCTTCAATCAAGTAAAATGCATTAATATTCATACATGTTCATAATTAATATGCAATTAACCCATAAACATAACAATTGCACACAATTATATGGGGAGGGGCAACTCCCAAACGAGTTCGCCCAATAATAATATATTATGAAATCTTCAATAATACAACCATACAAGTGTGCCGGGCAAAGACCATGGCCAACACTTAGAAATATTACAACAAGGCAAGACCGCCTTTTACAATTCAATGCCAACCTCCCTTGGTAGGAGCATGCCCACCCGAGCCACCAGAACTCTTTCAAGTCAATTCTGCACCGAACTATCCTTTTACCGTGTACCGTCGTCCTCAAACAGTACCTTGGTAAAACTGCGCACTTCTCCTTATGCGCATGAGAGATGCGCACTTCTACTGCATCCTCTTTACCTCTAGATCGAATGCAAAGAGTGAGCAAAGTGCTTGATGTCTAAATGGAGTCTCTGCACCATCCATATATAGGCTTCCTAACCATTTGGTGAAGGGGTGTCAGCTCTTGGGCCGACCCCATAATTCATGCTTTGGAGCCCCTACTTTATATTTTAGTGGGTCGGCCTTTGCCCAAGGGCAAGGCCTTCCCACGCCCCTTATAAAGTCTGCAACACTCCATCGCATAATCCTTAAGTGTAACATGTGCGCTCCATAACGTCGCAGCCAGCTCACCTTAACGTCGCATTGTTGTTCGCCCTTGTCGCACGTCGCGTGGTTGCTGTCGCACTATCTGCCCATCGTATGAAGGGGCGCCCGCCCTTCGCACTCGTCGTCCACTGCTGAAACCGTGCCGCGCCTTCGTCGAACCATACCGCGTCCACCACATAATGCCATCGCCATGTCTGTCACCCGGGCATCCGCCCATCGGGCACGGGTCGCCCGCCCGTCGGGCGTGGGTCGCCCAAGAATCGCCCTTCCGGCTATCGCAATAGTTCTTCGGTTTGTCGCGCCCGAACCTCAACCGCCATGCCTGTTCACCGGGTCGGGTGGCCGCACCCGCGTACCAACTCACTGCAGCTCATCCGCAGTTCGTCGCGTGTTTGCGCCCAACCTCAGCTCGTCATATGTTTTTGCCGGTTTACCGTGCACGGGTCGCCCGCCCGTCGTGCACGGGTCGCCCACGGATCACCCGCCCATCGTGCATGGGTCGCCCACGGGTCGCCCGCCCGTCGTGCACGGGTCGCCCACTAGAGTCGCCCGCAAAACCATCGTGTGAAGGCGTTTTGCCCGTCGCGCACTTGCCCAAGTCGCGAGGGAATTACACGCCCGAACGAGTTCACACGGGCGCCCTCAAACGACCCGCCCGAACGACCCACCCGAATGACCCGCCCGAACGAGTTCACACGGGCGCCCTCAAACGACACGCCCTGTCACGCCCCCAGGTCTACGGTAGTCTTTCAACCGTGTCCGGCGAGGTGCGGAACCACTGTGTATTTTCTTTTTTAACAATACTCATACATATGGACTACACCTTCCCACATTAACACACTTAACTTATTTTCTTTAATCAAGTAAAATGCATTAATCTTCATACATGTTCATAATCAATATGCAATTAACCTGTAAACATAACAATTGCACACAATTATATGGGGAGGGGCAACTCTCGAACGAGTTCGCCCAATAATAATATATTATGAAATCTTCAATAATACAACCATACAAGTGTGATGGGCAAAGACCACGCCAACACTTAGAAATATTACAACAAGGCAAGACCGCCTTTTACAATCCAACGCCAACCTCCCTTGGTAGGAGCGTGCTCACCCGAGCCACCAGAACTCCTTCAAGTCAATTCTGCACCGAACTGTCCCTTTTATCATGTACCGTCGTCCTCAAACAGTCCCTTGGTAAAACTGTGCACTTCTCCTTATGCGCATGAGAGATGCGCACTTCTACTGCGTCCTCTTTACCTCTAGATCAAATGCAAAGAGTGAGAGAAGTGCTTGATGTCCAAATGGAGTCTCTGCGCCATCCATATATAGGCTTCCTAACCATTTGGTGAAGGGGTGTCAGCTCTTGGGCCGACCCCATAATTCATGCTTTGGAGCCCCTACTTTATATTTTAGTGAGTCGGCCTTTGCCCAAGGGCAAGGCCTTCCCATGCCCCTTATAAAGTCTGCAACACTCCATCGCATAATCCTTAAGTGTCACATGTGCGCTCCATAACGTCGCAGCCAACTCGCCTTAACGTCGCATTGATGTTCGCCCTTGTCGTACGTCACCCGGCAGCTGTCGCACTGTCCGCCCGTCGTATGAAGGGGTGCCCGCCCTTCGCACTCGTCATCCGCTGCTGAAACCGTGCCGTGCCTTCGTCGAACCATACCGCATCCACCACATAATGCCATCGCCATGTCTGTCGCCTGGTCGTCCGCCCATCGGGCGCTGGTCGCCCATGGGTCGCCCGCCCATCGGGCGTGGGTCGCCCACGGGTCGCCCTTCCGCCTATCGCACTGGTTCTTTGGTTTGTCGCGCCCGATCCTCAACCGCCGTGCCTGTCCACCGGGTCGGGTGGCCGCACCCGCGTACCAACTCGCCACAGCTCGTCCACAATTCGTCGGGTGTCTACGCCCAACCTCAGCTCGTCGTATGTGTTTGCCGGTTCACCGTGCACGGGTCGCCCGCCCGTCGTGCATGAGTCGCCCACGGGTCGCCCGCCCGGGTCGCTCGCCCGTCGTGCATGGGTCGCCCATGGGTCGCCCGCCTGTCATGCACGGGTCGCCCACGGGTCGCCCACCTGGGTCGCCCGCCAAACCGTTGTGTGAAGGCGTTTTGCCCGTCGCGCACTTGCCCAAGTCGCGAGGGCGTTACACGCCCGAACGACCGAAACGAACCGACAAGGGAGAGCCGGGAAAACGAGCTGCACGAATGTGCACAAAGCCAACCTCGGGTCACAACTTAGCATTTCTGATATGGCCCTTGGGTGAACGACCCGCCTGAACGACCCACCCGAACGACCCGCCCGAACGAGTTCACACGGGCGCCCTCAAACGACCCACCCGAACGATTTTTCATGGGCACCGGAACGACCGAAACGAACTGACGAGGGAGAGCCAGGAGAACGAGCTGCACGGACGTGCACAAAGCCAACCTTAGGTCACAACTTAGCATTTTTGATACGGCCCTCGCCCGAACGACTCGCCCGAATGACTCGCCCGAACGACCCGCCCGAACGAGTTCACACGGGCGCCCTCAAACGACCCGCCCGAACGATTTTTCATGGGCGCCCGAACGACCGAAACGAACTGACAAGGGAGAGCCGGGCAAACGAGCTGCACGAACGTGCACAAAGCCAACCTCGGGTCACAACTTAGCATTTTTGATACGGCCCTCGCCCGAACGACCCGCCCGAACGAGTTCACACGGGCGCCCTCAAACGACCCGCCCGAACGACCCACCCGAATGACCCGCCTGAACGAGTTCACACGGGCGCCCTCAAACGACCCGCCCGAACGATTTTTCATGGGCGCCTGAATGACCGAAACGAACCGACAAGGGAGAGCCGGGCAAACGAGCTACATGAACATCCACAAAGCCAACCTCGGGTCACAACTTAGCATTTTTGATACGGCGCTCGCCCGATCGACCCGCCTGAACGAGTTCACACGGGCGCCGTCAAACGACCCGCCTGAACGATTTTTCATTGGCGCCCGAACGACGGAAACGAACCGACGAGGGAGAGTCGGGCAAACGAGCTCCACGAACGTGCACAAAGCCAACCTCGAGTCACAACTTAGCATTTTTGATACGGCCCTCGCCCGAACGACCCACCTGAACGAGTTCACACGGGCACCCTCAAACGACCCACCCGAACGACCCACCCGAACGAACCGCCCGAACGAGTTCACACGGGTACCCTCAAACGACCCGCCCGAACAACCCACCCAAACGAACCGCCCGAACGAGTTCACACGGGCGCCCTCAAATGACCCGCCAGAACGAGTTAACACGGGCGCCATCAAACGACCCGCCCGAACAATTTTTCATGGGCGCACGAACGACCGAAACGAACCGACAAGGGAGAGCCGGGAAAAAGAGCTGCACGAACATCCACAAAGACAACCTCGGGGTCACAAATTAGCATTTTTGATACGGCCCTCGCCCGAACGACCCGCCCGAACGAGTTCAGACGGGCGCCCTCAAACGACCCGCCCGAACGAGTTCAGACGGGCGCCCTCAAACGACCCGCCCGAACGACCCACCTGAACGACCCGCCCGAACGAGTTAAGACGAGCGCCCTCAAACGACCCGCCCGAACGACCCACCCGAACGACCCGCCCGAACGAGTTCACACGAGCGCCCTCAAACGACCCGCCCAAACGACCCACCCGAACGACCCGCCCGAACGAGTTCACACGGGTGCCCTCAAACGACCCACCCGAACGAGTTCACACAGGCGCCCTCAAACGACCCGCCTGAACGATTTTTCATGGGCGCCCGAATGTCCGAAACTGTCACGCCCCTAGGTCTACGGTAGTCTTTCAACCGTGTCCGGAAAGGTGCGGCACCACCGTGTATTTTCTTTTTTAACAATACTCATACATATGGACTACGCCTTCCCACATTAGCACACTTAACTTATTTTCTTCAATCAAGTAAAATGCATTAATCTTCATACATGTTCATAATCAATATGCAATTAACCCGTAAACATAACAATTGCACACAATTATATGGGGAGGGGCAACTCCCAAACGAGTTCGCCCAATAATAATATATTATGAAATCTTCAATAATACAACCATACAAGAGTGCCGGGCAAAAACCACGACCAACACTTAGAAATATTACAACAAGGCAAGACCGCCTTTTACAATCCAATGCCAACCTCCCTTGGTAGGAGCGTGCTCACCCGAGCCACCAGAACTCCTTCAAGTCAATTCTGCACCGAACTGTCCTTTTACCATGTACCGTCGTCCTCAAACAGTCCCTTGGTAAAACTACGCACTTCTCCTTATGCGCATGAGAGATGCGCACTTCTACTGCGTCCTCTTTACCTCTAGATTGAATGCAAAGAGTGAGCGAAGTGCTTGATGTCCAAATGGAGTCTCTGCGCCATCCATATATAGGCTTCCTAACCATTTGGTGAAGGGGTGTTAGCTCTTGGGCCGACCCCATAATTCATGCTTTGGAGCCCCTACTTTATATTTTAGTGGGTCGGCCTTTGCCCAAGGGCAAGGCCTTCCCACGCCCCTTATAAAGTCTGCAACACTCCATCGCATAATCCTTAAGTGTAACATGTGCACTCCATAACGTCGCATCCAGCTCACCTTAACATCGCATTGTTGTTCGCCCTTGTCACACGTCGCCCGGTTGCTGTCGCACTGTCTGCCCGTCGTATGAAGGGGCGCCCGCCCAGGTCGCCCTTCCTTCGCACTCGTCGTCCGCTGCTGAACCGTGCCGCACCTTTGTCGAACCATACCGTGTCCACAACATAATTCCATCGCCATGTCTGTCGCCCGGTTGTCTGCCCATCGGGCCCGGGTCGCCGATGGGTCGCCCACCCATCGGGTGTGGGTAGCCCACGGGTCGCCCTTCCGCCTATCGCACTGGTTCTTCGGTTCGTCGTGCCCGAACCTCAACCGCCGTGCCTGTCCACAGGGTCGGGTGGCCGCACCCGCGTACCAACTCACCACATCTCGTCCGCAGTTCGACGGGTGTCTGCACCCAACCTTAGCTCGTCGTATGTGTTTGCCGGTTCACCGTGCACGGGTCGCCCACCCGGGTCGCCCGCCCGTCGTTCACGGGTCGCCCGCCCAGGTCGCCCGCCCGTCGTGCATGGGTCGCCCACCCGGGTCACCCGCCAAACCGTTGTGTGAAGGCGTTTTTCCCGTCGCGTACTTGCCCAAGTCACGAGGGCGTTACACTCTCCTCCACCCGAAAACGTTGTCGTCCCGAGAACGTACCATCTTAGTGGCTCTCCACCAAGACTGCATCGACCATGATGTAGACTCCTCCATATAAGGCAAACATCATTGCAACATATATAAGGTCCCGTCTTCACCAAGTCATCTCCATGTGCCAACTGCCCATGTATACCAACAAGTCCTACACATCCTAGCCATGTGTCAACACTCATCTCCAAGAGCCCATGCTCAGGTCCATGGAAACCCATCTTTCTGAAGCACGTTCTGATCATCATACCTGCTCAACCATGTTTGAGGGCTCACTGCCATGAGCAGCTTAACAATGAGCCCCATCTTCTATGTCATCTAAGAAGATGTGGAGGGAGAAGAGCCTGGAGGCTCTCTCTCACTAATCAGCTCAATCCATCTATCAGGATCCTCAACTTCCATCCTTTGTAGATATGCTTCCCGATCTTCCCTCTGGATATTCGGCCTCACATATAACTCAACATCACTATCATCGTCCTCCACTAGCTCTAGCCTTCTTGATATGTCCAAGATGCTATCTGAAAGTGATCGGATGACCAATGACTGCTCTGCAAGTTTTTCCTCCATTGTAGACAACTGCTTGTCCACCTTTACCTTTTCCTCCATTTGCATTCCTCCTAACTTATGATCAGGTTTTGTCACACCAATGGTTGGAACACCAATGGGCACATCTTCCCTTCCATCATAAATGAAGAGTTTCCTCAAATGTGGTACAACCATAGCCTCAAACTGTTTCATGAACTCCATCCCCAATACTGCCTCATAGTCATCAATCCGCACTATAGTGAAGTCCACCTTTCTGGTCCATTCACCAAGTGTAGTGTCCACCTTTTCGGCCATACCAAGGATTGCCATAGGAGGAGAATTCACTGTCTTCATTTGTGCCTTTACTGGTACAAATTTCAGCCCAAGTCTCCTTGCAGTATCTTCACTCATGAAGTTATGTGAAGCCCCACTATCGACCATAGTGAGTACATCGGCACCACCAATCTTCATTTGAACATACTCCAACCTGTTTCTTTCCGGATCCCTTCTAGAAGCCACTTCTGTAGTAGCAGCTACACCAAGTATCTGCATCATCCCTACAGAAGCATTGTCATCCTCATCGGGTTTTGTAACAGCAGGCAACTTTGGTTTAGAGGGACAATTCTTTACCACATGTGGCCCTGCGCAAATCCAACATTTCAGAGGCTTCTTTTCTTTTGGGTTATCATCTGATTTCGGAGCATCCTCCTTCCTCTTTTATTTTGGCTTGTCGAACTTCTTTTTCTCATTAGAAGTCTCATCGTAGTGGTCCACCAACCTGTCAACCGCAGCAAAAGCCTCTTCAAGTGTACTAATTTTCTACCTCTTCACCTCATTGCGTGCCCAAGGCTTCAACCCAATAATAAAATTGAACACCTTGTCCCTTTCTGCCATGTCGGGAAGTTCCAGAGCTACACTTGAAAACTCTCGCTGATATGCTTGTAGGCTTCCGGTTTGTTTGATGAACTTGATCTTTGTCCTTGCTTCCCATGTTTCATCTTGAGGACTGAAATGGGTCTGCAAAGCTTTCTTCATACCACCCCACGAAGTGATGTCATCAGCATTAACATTGATAATCTGATCCACCCTTCTTCGCCACCACATCTTGGCATCATTTGTCAGGAATTGAGCGGCCACTTTGACTTGTGCCTCCCCATCAGGTAGACTTAACCGTTCCAAGCACTGCTCCATGTCCCACAAGAATTTGCCAAGAGTCTTTGCACTCCTTGTACCGTCATAAGATTCTGGTTCTTTGACCTTCACATGAGGCACTCCTCCACCTGAGTTATACCTCATGGCCCTCTTTAATACCACAATCTCATCTTTGGCCTGATCAAGACTTTTATTTACCTTGTCAAGAGTTCCCTTCAAGTTCACGATCTCTGCAAGACCCTGATCTCTTGATTCTTCAACTTCCTTGACTCTTCCTTCCATTTGTGTACACATAAGATCAGTGTACTCATATTGTGTCTTGAGCTCATCATGATGTGCCTGGACTTCTTCAAGTTCTTCCCTGACCTTCGAGATGGCTTCTCATTCCTTAGCAAGCGAGTCCACATCTTGGTTCCAAGAAGTCTCCAAAGTCTCCATTCTTTCAATCACCTTTCCCATGAACTCAAGAGTAGCATCCTTCCTGGTGTCTTTTATTGTATGGCTAGACCCAGCTTGAGAGTTAGCGGCCATCTTCTTTTGTGATCTAGTTTCAACCATTCATCGGCTTCCCCAAGTCACCTGTAAGAACCTTGTCAACTGCTAACTTCCAAGTGTGTGAGCAACCCTGCTCACCAGCTCTAGACCGAGCTCTGATACCACCTGTCACGCCCCCAGGTCTATGGTAGTCTTTCAACCGTGTCCGGCGAGGTGCGGCAGCACCGTGTATTTTCTTTTTTAACAATACTCATACATATGGACTACGCCTTCCCACATTAACACACTTAACTTATTTTCTTCAATCAATTAAAATGCATTAATATTCATACATGTTCATAATCAATATGCAATTAACCCGTAAACATAACAATTGCACACAATTATATGGGGAGGGGCAACTCCCGAACGAGTTCGCCCAATAATAATATATTATGAAATCTTCAATAATACAACCATACAAGTGTGCTGGGAAAAGACCACGACCAACACTTAGAAATATTACAACAAGGCAAGACCGCCTTTTACAATCCAACGCCAACCTCCCTTGGTAGGAGCGTGCTCACCCGAGCCACCAGAACTCCTTCAAGTCAATTCTACACTGAACTGTCCCTTTTACCGTGTACCGTCGTCCTCAAACAGTCCCTTGGTAAAACTGCACACTTCTCCTTATGCGCATGAGAGATGCGCACTTCTACTGCGTCCTCTTTACCTCTAGATCGAATGAAAAGAGTGAGCGAAGTGCTTGATGTCCAAATGGAGTCTCTGCGCCATCCATATATAGGCTTCCTAACCATTTGGTGAAGGGGTGTCAGCTCTTGGGCCGACCCCATAATTCATGCTTTGGAGCCCCTACTTTATATTTTAGTGGGTCGGCCTTTGCCCAAGGGCAAGGCCTTCCCACGCCCCTTATAAAGTCTGCAACACTCCATTGCATAATCCTTAAGTGTAACATGTGCGCTCCATAACGTCGCAGCCAGCTCGCCTTAACATCGCATTGTTGTTTTCCCTTGTCGTACCTCGCCCGGTTGCCGTCGCACTGTCCGCCCGTCGTATCAAGGGGCGCCCGCCCTTTGCACTCGTCGTCCGCTGCTGAAACCGTGCCGCGCCTTCGTCGAACCATACCGCGTTCACCACATAATGCCATCGCCATCGCTCGGTCATCCGCCCATCTGGCGCGGGTCGCCCATGGGTCGCCCACACGTCGGGCGTGGGTCGCCCTTCCGCCTATCGCACTGGTTCTTCGGTTCGTCGCACCCGAACCTCAACCGCCGTGCCTGTCCACCGGGTCGGATGGCCGCACCCGCGTACCAACTCAACGCAGCTCGTCCGCAGTTCGTCGGGTGTCTGCGCCCAACCTTAGCTCGTCGTATGTGTTTTCCGGTTCACCGTGCACGGGTCGCCCGCCTGGGTCGCCCGCCCGTCGTGCACGGGTCGCCCACGGGTCGCCTGCCCGGGTCGCCCATGGGTCGCCTGCTCGGGTCGCCCACGGGTCGCCCGCCCGTCGTGCACAGGTTGCCCATGGGTCGCCCACCCGGGTCGCCCGCCAAACCGTTGTGTGAAGGCGTTTTGCCCGTCGTGCACTTGCCCAAGTCGCGAGGGCCTTACACGCCCGAACGACTGAAACGAACCGACAAGGGAGAGCCGGGCAAACGAGCTGCACGAACATGCACAAAGCCAACCTCGGGTCACAACTTAGCATTTCCGATACAGCCCTCGCCCGAACGACCCGCCCGAACGAGTTCACACGGGCGCCCTCAAACGACCCGCCCGAATGACCCACCCGAACGACCCGCCTGAACGAGTTCACACGGGCGCCCTCAAACGACCCACCTGAACGATTTTTCATGGGCGACGGAAGGACCGAAACGAATCGACAAGGGAGAGACGGGCAAACGAGCTGCATGAACGTGCAAAAAGCCAACCTCGGGTCACAACTTAGCATTTTTGATACGGCCCTTGCCCGAACGACCCGCCCGAACGAGTTCACACGGGCGCCCTCAAACGACCCGCCCGAACGATTTTTCATGGGTGCCTGAATGACCGAAACGAACCGACAAGGGAGAGTAGGGAAAACGAGCTGCACGAACGTGCACAAAGCCAACCTCGGGTCACAACTTAGCATTTTTGATACGGCCCTCGCCCGAACGAGTTCACACGGGCGCCCTCAAACGACCCGCCCGAACGACCCACCCGAATGACCCGCCCGAACGAGTTCACACGGGCGCCCTCAAACGACCCACCCGAACGACCCGCCCGAACGAGTTCACACGGGCGCCCTCAAATGACCCGCCCGAACGACCCACCCGAACGACCCGCCCGAACGAGTTCACACGGGCGCCCTCAAACGACCCGCCCAAACGATTGTTCATGGGCGTCCGAATGACCGAAACGAACCGACAAGGGAGAGCCGAGAAAATGAGCTGCACGAACATCCACAAAGCCAACCTCGGGTCGCAACTTAGCATTTTTGATACGGCCCTCGCCCGAAAGACCCGCCTGAACGAGTTCACACGGGCGCCCTCAAACGACCCGCCTGAACGATTTTTCATGGGCGCCCGAACGACGGAAATGAACCGGCGAGGGGAAGTTGGGCAAACAAGCTCCACGAACGTGCACAAAGCCAACCTCGGGTCACAACTTAGCATTTTTGATACGGCCCTCGCCCGAACGACCCACCTAAACGAGTTCACACGGGCACCCTCAAACGACCCACCTGAACGACCCACCCGAACGACCCGCCCGAACGAGTTCACACGGGCGCCCTCAAACAACCCGCCCGAATGACCCACCCGAACGACCCGCCCGAACGAGTTCACATGGGCGCCCTCAAATGACCCGCCCGAACGATTTTTCATGGGCGTCCGAACAACCGAAACGAACCGACAAGGGAGAGCCAGGCAAACGAGCTGCATGAACATCCAAAAAGCCAACCTCGGGTCACAACTTAGCATTTTTGATACGGCCCTTGCCCGAACGAGTTCATACGGGCGCCCTCAAACGACCCGCCCGAATGACCCACCCGGACGACCCGCCCGAACGAGTCCAGACGAGCGCCCTCAAACGACCCGCCTGAACGACCCACCAGAACGACCCGCCCGAACGAGTTAACACGGGCGCCCTCAAACGACCCGCCCGAACGACCCACCCGAACGAGTTCAGACGGGCGCCCTCAAACGACCCGCCTGAACGATTTTTCATGGGCGCCCGAATGTCCGAAACTGTCACGCCCCCAGGTCTACGGTAGTCTTTCAACCATGTCCGGCGAGGTGCGGCACCACAGTGTATTTTCTTTTTTAACAATACTCATACATATGGACTACGCCTTCCCACATTAACACACTTAACTTATTTTCTTCAATCAAGTAAAATGCATTAATCTTCATACATGTTCATAATCAATATGCAATTAACCCGTAAACATAACAATTGCATACAATTATATGGGGAGGGGCAACTCCCGAACGAGTTCGCCCAATAATAATATATTATGAAATCTTCAATAATACAACCATACAAGTGTGCCGGGCGAAAACCACGGCCAACACTTAGAAATATTACAACAAGGCAAGACCGCCTTTTACAATCCAATGCCAACCTCCCTTGGTAGGAGCGTGCTCACCCGAGCCACCAGAACTCCTTCAAGTCAATTCTGCACTGAACTGTCCTTTTACCGTGTACCGTCGTCCTCAAACAGTCCCTTGGTAAAACTGCGCACTTCTCCTTATGCGCATGAGAGATGCGCACTTCTACTGCGTCGTCTTTACCTCTAGATCGAATGCAAAGAGTGAGTGAAGTGCTTGATGTCCAAATGGAGTCTCTACGCCATCCATATATAGGCTTCCTAACCGTTTGGTGAAGGGGTGTCAGCTCTTGGGCCGACCCCATAATTCATGCTTTGGAGCCCCTACTTTATATTTTAGTGGGTCGGCCTTTGCCCAAGGGCAAGGCCTTCCCACGCCCCTTATAAAGTCTGCAACACTCCATCGCATAATCCTTAAGTGTAACATGTGCACTCCATAACGTCACAGCCAGCTCGCCTTAACGTTGCATTGCTTTTCGCCCTTGTCGCACGTCGCCCGGTTGCTGTCGCACTGTCTGCCCGTCGTATGAAGGGGCGCCCGCCTGGGTCGCCCTTCCTTCGCACTCGTCGTCCGCTGTTGAACCGTACCGCGCCTTCGTCGAACCATACCGCGTCCACCACATAATGCCATCGCCATGTCTGTCACCCGGTTGTCTGCCCATCGGGCGCGAGTCGCCCATGGGTTGCCCACCCATCGGGCGTGGGTACCCCACGGGTCGCCCTTCCGCCTATCGCACTGGTTCTTCGGTTCGTCGCGCCCGAACCTCAACCACCGTGCCTGTCCACCGGGTCGGGTGGCCTTACCCGCATACCAACTCACCGCAGCTCGTCCTTAGTTCGTCGGGTGTCTGTGCCCAATCTTAGCTCGTCGTATGTGTTTGCCGGTTCACCGTGCACGGGTCGCCCACCCGTCGTGCACGGGTCACCCACGTGTCGCCTGCCCAGGTCGCCCGCCCGTCGTGCATGGGTCGCCCACCCGGGCCGCCTGCCAAACCGTTGTGTGAAGGCATTTTTCCCGTCGCGTACTTGCCCAAGTCGCGAGGGCGTTACACTCTCCTCCACCCGAAAACGTTGTCGTCCCGACAACATACCATCTTAGTGGCTCTCCACCAAGACTACATCGACCATGATGTAGACTCCTCCATATAAGGCAAACATCACTGCAACATATATAAGGTCCCGTCCTCACCAAGTCATCTCCATGTGCCAACTGCCCATGTATACCAACAAGTGCTACACATCCTAGCCATGTGTCAACACTCATCTCCACGAGCCCATGCTCAGGTCCATGGAAACCCCATCTTTCTGCAGCACGTTCTGATCATCATACCTGCTCAACCATGTTTGAGGGCTCACTGCCATGAGCAGCTTAACAATGATCCCCATCTTCTATTTCATCTAAGAAGATGTGGAGGGAGAAGAGCCTGGAGGCTCTCTCTCACTAATCAGCGCAATCCATCTATCAGGATCCTCAACTTCCATCCTTTGTAGATATGCTTCCTGATCTTCCCTCTGGATATTCGGCCTCACATATAACTCATCATCACTATCATCATCCTCCACTAGCTCTAGCCTTCTTGATAAGTCCAAGATGCTATCTGAAAGTGATCAGATGACCAATGACTGCTCTGCAAGTTTTGCCTCCATTGTAGACAACCGCTTGTCCACCTTTACCTTGTCCTCCATTTGCATTCCTCCTAACTTATGATCAAGTTTTGTCACACCAATGGTTGGAACACCAATGGGCACATCTTCCCTTCCATCATAAATGAAGAATTTCCTCAAATGTGGTACAACCATAGCTTCAAATTGTTTCATGAACTCCATCCCCAATACTGCCTCATAGTCATCAATCCGCACTATGGTGAAGTCTACCTTTCCGGTCCATTCACCAAGTGTAGTGTCCACCTTTTCAGCCATACCAAGGATTGCCATAGGAGGAGAATTCACCATCTTCATTTGTGCCTTTACTGGTACAAACTTCAGCCCAAGTCTCCTTGCAGTATCTTCACTCATGAAGTTGTGTGAAGCCCCACTATTGACCATAGTGAGTACATCGGCTCCACCAATCTTCATTTGATCATACTCCAACCTGTTTCTTTCCGGATCCCTTCTAGAAGCCACTTCTGTAGTAGCATCTGCACCAAGTATCTGCATCATCCCTACAGAAGCATTGTCATCCTCATCGGTTTGTGTAACAACGGCCAACTTTGGTTTAGAGGGACAATTCTTTACCACATGTGGCCCTGCACAAATCCAACATTTCAGAGGCTTCTTTTCTTTCGGGTTATCATCTGATTTCAGAGCATCCTCCTTCTTCTTTTCTTTTGGCTTGTCGAACTTCTTTTTCTCATTAGAAGTCTCATCATAGTGGTCCACCAACCTGTCAACCGCAGCAAAAGCCTCTTCAAGTGTTCTAATTTTCTGCCTCTTCACCTCATTGTGTGCCCAAGGCTTCAACCCAATAATAAAATTGAACACCTTGTCCCTTTGTGCCATGTCGGGAAGTTCCAGAGCTGCACTTGAAAACTCTCGCTGATATGCTTGTAGGCTTCCGGTTTGTTTGATGAACTTGATCTTTGTCCTTGCTTCCCATGTTTCATCTTGAGGACTGAAATGGGTCTGCAAAGCTTTCTTCATATCACCCCACGAAGTGATGTCATCAGCATTACCATTGATAATTTGATCCACCCTTCTTTGCCACCACATCTTGGCATCATTTGTCAGGAATTGAGCAGCCACTTTGACTTGTGCCTCTCCATCAGGTAGACTTAACCGTTCCAAGTACTGCTCCATGTCCCACAAGAATTTGCCAAGAGTCTTCGCACTCCTTGTACCATCATAATATTCTGGTTCTTTGACCTTCACATGAGGCACTCCTCCACCTGAGTTATACCTCATGGCCCTATTTAATACCGCAATCTCATCTTTGGCTTGATCAAGACTTTTATTTACCTTGTCAAGAGTTCCCTTCAAGTTCACGATCTCTGCAAGACCCTGATCTCTTGATTCTTCAACTTCCTTGACTCTTCCTTCCATTTTTGTACACATAATATCAGTGTACTCATATTGTGTCTTGAGCTCATCATGCTATGCCCGGAGTTCTTCAAGTTCTTCCCTGACCTTTGAGATGGCTTCTCGTTCCTTAGCAAGCGAGTCCACAGCTTGGTTCCAAGAAGTCTCCAAAGTATCCATTCTTTCAATCACCTTTCCCATGAACTCAAGAGTAGCATCCTTCCCGGTGTCTTTTATTGTATGGCTAGACCCAGCTTGAGATTTAGCGGCCATCTTCTTTTGTGATCTAGTTTCAACCATTCATCGGCTTCCCCAAGTCACCTGCAAGAACCTTGTCAACTGCTAACTTCCAAGTGTGTGAGCAACCCTGCTCACCAGCTCTAGACCGAGCTCTGATACCACCTGTCACGCCCCCACGTCTACAGTAGTCTTTCAACCGTGTCCGGCGAGGTGCGGCACCACCGTGTATTTTCTTTTTTAACAATACTCATACATATGGACTACGCCTTCCCACATTAACACACTTAACTTATTTTCTTCAATTAAGTAAAATGCATTAATCTTCATACATGTTCATAATAAATATGCAATTAACCCGTAAACATAACAATTGCACACAAATATATGGGGAGGGGCAACTACCGAACGAGTTCGCCCAATAATAATATATTATGAAATCTTCAATAATACAACCATACAAGTGTGCCGGGCAAAAACCACGGCCAACACTTAGAAATATTACAACAAGGCAAGACCGCCTTTTACAATCCAATTCCAACCTCCCTTGGTAGGAGCGTGCTCACCCGAGCCACTAGAATTCCTTCAAGTCAATTCTGCACCGAACTGTCCTTTTACCGTGTACCGTTGTCCTCAAACAGTCCCTTGGTAAAACTATGCACTTCTCCTTATGCGCATGAGAGATGTGCACTTCTACTGCGTCCTCTTTACCTCTAGATCGAATGCAAAGAGTGATCGAAGTGCTTGATGTCCAAATGGAGTCTCTGCGCCATCCATATATAGGCTTCCTAACCATTTGGTGAAGGGGTGTCAGCTCTTGGGCCGACCCCATAATTCATGCTTTGGAGCCCCTACTTTATATTTTAGTGGGTCGGCCTTTGCCCAAGGGCAAGGCCTTCCCACGCCCCTTATAAAGTCTGCAACACTCCATCGCATAATCCTTAAGTGTAACATGTGCACTACATAACGTCGCAGTCAGCTCGCCTTAACGTCGCATTGTTGTTCGCCCTTGTTGCACGTCGCCCGGTTGCTATCGCACTATCTGCTCGTCGTATGAAGGGGCACCCGCCCGGGTCGCCCTTCCTTCGCACTCGTCATCCGCTGTTGAACCGTGTCGCACCTTCTTCGAACCATACCGCGTCCACCACATAATGTCATCGCCATGTCTGTCACCTGGTTGTCCGCCCATCGGGCGCGAGTCGCCCATGGGTCGCCCGCCCATCGGGCGTGGGTCGCCCACGGGTCACCTTTCCGCCTATCGCACTGGTTCTTCAGTTCGTCGTGCCCGAACCTCAACCACCGTTCCTGTCCACCAGGTCAGGTGGAGGCACCCGCGTACCAACTCACCGCAGCTCGTCCTTAGTTTGTCGGGTGTCTGCGCCCAACCTCAGCTCGTCGTATGTGTTTGCCAGTTCACCGTGCACGGGTCGCCCGCCCGTCGTGCACGGGTCGCCCATGGGTCGCCCGCCCGTCGTGCACGGGTCGCCTACCCGGGTCGCCTGCCAAACCGTTGTGTGAAGGCGTTTTGACCATCGCGTACTTGCCCAAGTCGCGAGGGCATTACAGAAACGAACCGACAAGGGAGAGTCGGGCAAACGAGCTGCACGAACATGCACAAAGCCAACCTCGGGTCAAAACTTAGCATTTTTGATACGACCCTCACCCGAACGACCCGCCTGAACGAGTTCACACAGGCGCCCTCAAACGACCTGCCCGAACGACCCACCCGAACGACCCGCCCGAATGAGTTCACACAGGCGCCCTCAAACGACCCGCCCGAACGACCCACTCGAACGACCCGCCCGAACAACCCACCCGAAC
>CM062808.1:562182073-562209573 GCA_031772625.1 Pinus tabuliformis | reverse complement strand
ACGCATGAGAGAAAGAGAAACAAAGGTGTCTAACCCCCTCACGGGGGGAGGCTCGAACAGAGGACAATCTCCCCCCAGCCCCACGCCCTCGCAAAAAGGGGGGAAATGCGTGGGACAGCGATCGAGAAGGACTAGGGTGGCCACCCCCGGAGCTCACACTGCTTTTAGCCCTTCCCCGACACCAGCCCACAACAATTCCCCCTTTTCTCCGTAGAGCTAGGGACCGAAAGGAAGAGAACAGGGTAGAAAACAAAGCACAAACAAAGCACAAGCCTCCCAAGCCCCTGTGCCTTCGGCAAAAGGGGGGAATTGAAGGGGACGACGATCGAGAAGGATGAGGGTGGCCACCCTGGGAGCTCGCACTGTGTTTCGTCCTTCCGGAACACCAATCCACAACAATCCCACCTTTTCTCCGTAAAGCTAGGGGCCACGAGGAAGAAGGGAAGAGAACAACAAGAGAGAAAGGGATATATCAACCGTGGCTACCGGCTCATAAGGGGAGGAGGCTTCAAACAGAGAACAAGCTTCCCCAACCCCGTGCCTTTGCAAAAAGTGGGGAACTGCAGGGGACAACGATTGAGAAGGACTAGGGTGGCCACCCTGGGAACTCTCACTGCTTTTCGTCCTTCCCAAACACCAATCCACAACAATCCCACCTTTTCTCCATAAAGCTAGGGGCCAAAAGAAGGGAAGAAAACAACATGAAAGAAAGAGAGATATCAAACGCGTCCACCGGCTCACAGGGGGAGGCTCAAACAGGGAACAAGCTTCCCCACCCCCGTGCCTTCGCAAAAAGGGGGGGAACTGCAGGGGACGATGATCGAGAAGGACTAGGGTGGCCACCCTCGGAACTCGCACTGCTTTTCGTCCTTCCTGAACACCAATCCACAACAATCCCACCTTTTCTCCGTAAAGCCAAGGGGCCAAAAGCAAGAAGGGAAGAAAACAATAGGAAAGCAAGAGATATCAAACGTGGCTACCGGCTCACAAGGGGAGGCTCAAACAGAGAACAAGCTTCCCAAACCCCGCGCCTTCGGAAAAAGGGGGGAACTGCAGGGGACGGTGATCGAGAAGGACTAGGGTGGCCACCCTGGGAACTCGTACTGCTTTTCGTCCTTCCCGAACACCAATCCACAACAATCCCACCTCTCCTCCGTAAGGCTAGGGGCAAAAGGAAGAAGGGAAAAAAACAACACCAGAGAAACAAAGATCCCAAGAAAAGAGAGAAGCTCAACAGCGCGCCGAGCAAGATGTCCGCTAACCAAAAAGAAATCAAACAAGGCACCCAATCAAAAAAGCGTCCCACCTCTTCACACCCTCCCACATGCATTCATCACAACACCCTTTCTAGCTCTACAACATAGCAAACAACCAAGCAAATAAATCACAACCCAAAAATTGACCAATAGAAAAGACGAGGGCCACGATGAGACCAGTGTCTGGAGCACGTCACTGAGAGGCAAACAGCCCCCCCAACCCAATGACACAAGGCTTCAAACGACAAATAGACTGCTACCCATAACACAAACCCACCCCGCTATTGCACCCCTCCGTGTACAAAACACCCGAAAACCTTTCCAGCGAGAGAGTCAACGGGGGTCAAAGAATCAAACTCCAAAGAGGAGTTGTCACGGGCCGACACTCAACGCTGGAGAAAGCCGCGAGCCACAAATACATTGACGGTGCAAGGCCACTAGAGAGAGGGACGTTCGCAAAGCGCACACCACGAAATGAAGAAATGACGCAAGTCCCACAAAAAACCCACAATCCAAAGGGAGGAACAAAGACACAACCCGCTACTTCTTTTTCCCTCAGAAGGGGAGTGGCTCATGAGAGGACGAGGAATTCCCTCGATGACAAAGGCACAAGATAAGATTTCCACCCTCATGCCCGTTGACGGGGAAAATTGCGATCTCGATGGAGCTCAGACCGAGGGATGGGTTTTTCATTCCCTGGACACCCAACCCTTCCGCGAGGGCATGTCGAGGAACGGTCGAGAGGGACTAGGGTGGCCAGCCCAACGGGTTGATCTGCTCTTCATCCATCCCATACTTGACCGCACCCCGACAATCTCGCCTCACGGAAGATTTGAGCTACCAGGCATGTGCCCAACCAATCCCTCGACCCAACCACCAGCGAAAAAGATCACCCAAGCAACACATGAACCACCACCGCCTTTTCGAGAGAACCAACTATGGAAGCCCGCACCCTTGGCCCATGCCTTCCAACGAACAAAAGCCCGAGCACCACCGCTACGAATGAGTTTGAAATTATCCATCATTTTTACCAAGCACCTCAACTCTGCAGCAACCATGCCCGACCGAACAGATCGTCGGAAGGTCTCCCAAGAAACAGGCTTCCGAACACCGTGCAGAAACACATTGGGGGGGGAGAAAAACAAAGGATGGGTGGGACAAGCACAAGCATGGCATGCAAGCACACACAAAAAAGCAAGCGTTAGCTCGAGACAAGCAACCAATGATGTTCCTGCCAAACACCAAACCTGCTCCCCTAGAGACGCACCACAAAGTCCCACATTGCAATCGACACCCAACCAACCCGAACCAAAAAAGAAAACCCCTGCTATCAATGATCCTACCGCAGGTTCACCTACGGTAACCTTGTTACGACTTCTCCTTCCTCTAAATGATAAGGTTCAATGAACTTCTCACGACGTCGACGGTGGTGAACCACCATCGTCGACGCAATCCGAACACTTCACCGGATCATTCAATCGGTAGGAGCAACGGGCGGTGTGTACAAAGGGTAGGGACGTAGTCAACACGAGTTGATGACACACGCTTACTAGGAATTCCTCGTTGAAGACCAATAATTGCAATGGTCTATCCCCATCACGATGCAATTTGAGAAGATTTCCCGATCCTCTCGAACCAGGAATAAAAACTCGTTGGCTGCATTAGTGTAGCGCGCGTGCAGCCCAGAACATCTAAGGGCATCACAGACCTGTTATTGCCTCAAACTTCCATGGCCTAAACAGCCATAGTCCCTCTAGGAAGCTGGCCACAAAGGGGAACCTCCGCGTAGCTAGTTAGCAGGTTGAGGTCTCGTTTGTTATCAGAATTAACCAGACAAATCGCTCCACCAACTAAGAACGGCCATGCACCACCACCCATAGAATCAAGAAAGAGCTCTCAATCTATCAATCCTTACTATGTCTGGACCAGGTAAGTTTCCCCGTGTTGAGTCAAATTAAGCCGCAAGCTCCACTCCTGTTGGTGCCCTTCCATCAATTCCTTTAAGTTTCAGCGTTGCGACCACACTCCCCCTGGAACCCAAACACTCCGATTTCTCAGAAGGTGCTGGCGGAGTCCTTAGAGCAACATCCGTCGATCCCTGGTCGGCATCGTTTATGTTTGAGACTAGGACGGTATCTGATCATCTTCGAGCCCCCAAATTTCGTTCTTGATTAATGAAAACATCCTTGGCAAATGCTTTTGCAGTGGTCCGTCTTTCATAAATCCAAGAATTTCACCTCTGACAATGAAATACGAATGCCCCCGACAGTCCCTATTAATCATTACTCCGGTCCCGAAGGCCAACACAATAGGACCAGACTCCTATCACGTTATTCCATGCTAATGTATTCAGAGCATAAGCTTGCTTTGAGCACTCTAATTTTTTCAAAGTAACAGCGCTGGAACCGCGACCCAGCCAATTAAGGCCAGGAGCACGCCGCTGACAAAAGGGACGGAAGGGCAGGTGCACACCGAGTAGGCGGACCGACCCTTACGACCCAAGATCCAACTATGAGCTTTTTAACTGCAACAACTTAAATATACGCTATTGGAGCTGGAATTACCGCGGCTGTGGCACCAGACTTGCCCTCCAATGGATCCTCGTTAAGGGATTTAGATTGTACTCATTCCAATTACCAGACTCGATGAGCCCAGTATTGTTATTTATTGTCACTACCTCCCCATGTTAGGATTGGGTAATTTGCACGCATGCTGCCTTTTTTGGCTGTGCGATCCGTCGAGTTATCATGATTCACCGGAGAAGCGGGCAAGCCCGCGCCGACCTTTTATCTAAAAAATGCATCCCTTCCAAAGAGTTGGGACTTGGTGCACGTATTAGCTCTAGAATTACTACGGTTATCCGAGTAGTATGGTACCATAAAAAAACTATAACTGATTTAATGAGCCATCCGCAGTTTCACAGTCTAAATTAGTTCATACTTAGACATGCATGGCTTAATCTTTGAGACAAGCATATGACTACTGGCAGGATCAACCAGGTAGCACCCTCCCACTTCAAAGGGCATTTCGGGCACTCTCTTACCGAGAGCCAACCTGAACACCATCAAGTCAAAGAGACATCAAAATATCATGTAAAACTTTTATGCCTTGCACCTCTTGCATCCCAAGAAGGAAGCACACGCAACATGCCAAGGACATGGCAAACAAATGGGCAGACCTGCTGAGCCACAACGCACCAAGGCCACCCCCCGCCCCGCACCGATGCCACCTAGGAGTCCACCCGGACAGCAGCAACAGTGGACCTCGATCGGATGATTGCCTGCGGCAGCCTCGACATAGAGGCAAGGGAAGGAAATCATACAAGACAAACTGAGCCCGCAACCTCCCTTAGAAATGCCCCCCAACCCACCCCTCCCCTCCCTGGGCAGGGGCCACCTAGGAGTCCACCCAAGTAGCAGCAACGATGGACCTCGATCGCATGATCGCCTGCGGCAGCCTCAATGCAAAGAGGAAACGAAAGGAAACAAAACAATACCAACAGAGCCCACAACATCTCTTAGAAATGCTCCCCGACCCTCCACACCACGCACCGAGGCCACCTAGGAGTCCACCCGCGCCAGCTGACGGTGGACCTCGATCACTTGACCACCTGCGTCAACCACGATGCAAAGGAAAAGGAAGGAAGCAAATGCAAATCAAGAGGATCGCTACACAATACAAGGACACATATCCGAATAGGAGGAGGGATCGGGCAGCTCTGCACCCCACGCACCCTACGTACAGGCAACTAGGGGATTTCCCACAACTTTACCGACCGGACGATGAATAATTTTCCCCTACGACCACCTCCACGCAAAGGAGGGAGGTCGACGCGTTCCACCTCGAAATCCTTCTTCCAAATAGCCCCAAACATCGATGACTATAGTAGCAAGCCTCCTCCCCATTGGACCACGAGTGCATACACAATTGAAACAACAAGTGCCCCCCAACCCTCCCCACAGAGAGGCCACCTAGGAGTCCACCCGGGCAGCAGCAACGATGGACCTCAATCGCATGATCACCTGCGGCAGCCTCAATGCAAAGGAAATGGAAGGAAACAAAACAACAAGACCAACCGAGCCCACAACCTCTCTTAGAAATGCCCCCCGACCCTCCACGCCACGCACCGAGGCCACCTAGGCGGTCCACCCGCGGCAGCTGACGGTGGACCTCGATCACTTGACCGCTGCGGCAACCACGATGCGAAGGCAAAGGAAGGAAGCAAATGCAAATCAAGAGGGTCGCTACACAATACAAGGACACATATCCGAACAGGAGGAGGGATCGGGCAGCCCCGCACCCCACGCACCCTACGTACAGGCAACCTAGGGGATTTCCCATTGTTTTACCGACCGGACGATCAATAATTTTCCCCTATGGCCACCTCCACGCAAAGGACGGAGGTTGAAGTGTTCCACCTCGCAATCCTTCTTCCAAATAAGACCAACCGAGCCCACAACCTCTTCTTAGAAATGCCCCCCGACCCTCCACGCCACGCACCGAGGCCACCTAGGAGTCCACCCGCGCCAGCTAACGGTGGACCTCGATCACTTGACTGCTGCGGCAACCACGATGCGAAGGAAAAGGAAGGAAGCAAATGAAAATCAAGAGGAGGGTCGCCACACAATACAAGGACACATATCCAAATAGGAGGAGGGATAGGGCAGCCCCGCACCCCACGCACCCTACATACAGGCAACCTAGGAGATTTCCCACAGCTTTACCGACCGGACGATGAATAATTTTCCCCTACGGCCACCTCCACGCAAAGGAGGGAGGTCAAAGTGTTCCACCTCGAAATCCTTCTTCCAAATAATACCAACCGAGCCCACAACCTCTTCTCAGAAATTCCCCATGACCCTCCACGCCACGCACCGAGGCCACCTAGGAGTCCACCCGCGCCAGCTGACGGTGGACCTCGATCACTTGAGCGCTGCGGCAACCACGATGCAAAGGCAAAGGAAGGAAGAAAATGCAAATCAAGAGGAGGGTCGCCACACAATACAAGGACACATATCCAAACAGGAGGAGGGATCGGGCAGCCCCGCACCCCACGCACCCTACGTACAGGCAACCTAGGAGATTTCCCACAGCTTTACTGATCGGACGATGAATAATTTTCCCCTATGGCCACCTCCATGCAAAGAAGGGAGGTCGAAGCGTTCCACCTCGAAATCCTTCTTCCAAATAAGACCAACCGAGCCCACAACCTCTTCTCAGAAATTCCCCCCGACCCTCCATGCCATGCGCCGAGGCCACCTAGGAGTCCACCCGTGCCAGCTGACAGTGGACCTCGATCACTTGACCGCCTGCAAAAACCACGATGTGAAGGCAAAGGAAGGAAGCAAATGCAAATCAAGAGGGTCGCTACACAATACAAGGACACATATCCGAACAGGAGGAGGGATCGGGCAGCTCCGCACCCCACGCACCCTACGTACAGGCAACCTAGGAGATTTCCCACAGCTTTACCGATCGGACGGTGAATAACTTTCCCCTATGGCCACCTCCATGCAAAGGAGGGAGGTCGAAGCATTCCACCTCGAAATCCTTCTTCCAAATAGCCCCCACCATCGATGACTATAGTAGTAGCAAGCCTCCTCCCCATTGGACCACAAGCGCATACACAATTGAAACAACAAATGCTCATAAACGTTGTGACTTAACATTTCCAACCGCAAAAGCCTGCCACGCAGGCAAGATGCAAGGGAAAAGCCGACCCCTCGATCAAACATATGGGCCAACACATCTATCAAAACCTCAAAGCCAACGCAACCACGAACGATGTGCACTTTGAAAGGAATGCCAACCCTTGACTTTACAACAAGGAGAACAACACCTCACATCGCCCGATGGAAAAAGCAAGCAAGAGGTAGGGTAGGTGGTTTACAAACAAAACCCTTCCATGTCCCTCTTAAATGTATGCATCTCAACCAACAATGCCAACACGGAAAGAGTACAAGCACAAGACACCAGCACCATAAACTGTCGAACAATGAAGAGGCTAGCCATCACAAGGAGCCACAGCACAACAACCCATACAACTCCCAAAACTTGGAGCAGAAGGGGAATTGTTCACATATGCCTCCAAGGACAAGCATGGCCAACATTACCGCTCATGCGATATCGAGTGGGTATGGAGAGAAGATGAAAATCGGACACCCTACAAACGACCCAAGGCCATTTTTGAGGCAAACCCGAAAAACCAACTCAATTACCAACCTACCTTTCACACGAAAAGCAAAACCCTCCACACCAAATAGGGAGGAGGAGAACAATATAACGACGAGCCAATTTCAATGGAGCCACAAATGGCTACCCAACCCAATGAAATTTCTCTATTTGCAACAACCGACAGGCATGATAGCGACATAGGCAACGACTGAGTTTTGGGGCTTCCATCTGGGACCCGCAACAATGAAGGCTTAAAGGAGCGCCGAAAAAACTTTCAATATTCTTATCGTTGGGATGGGAAAGAGGGACGGGGATGAGCATGGCCCACATTACCGCTCATGTGCTACCGAGCGGGCATGGAGTGAAGACGAAAACCGGCTGCCCTTCAAATGACCCAAGGCCATCGTTCAGGCAAACCCGAAAACACAACTCGATCACCAACCCACCTTTCACACGGAAAGAAAACCTACCGCTGGTATCATCGGAAGGGGCACGAGGGGACCAAAACAAGCCAGAGAGCCACACAACAAAAGCCCATACAGCTTCAAGAACTTAGAGAGCGGAAGGGGAATTGTTCACATATGCCTCCCCGGCCGAGCGTGGCCAGCATTACCGCTCATGCGCTACCGAGTGGGGATGGAGAGAAGATGAAAATCAGCGGCCCTACAAATGACCCAAGGCCATCGTTCAGGAAAACACGAAAACAAAACTCAATTACCAACCCACCTTTCACACGGAAAGGAAACCTGTCCTTGGTATCATCTGGAGGGGCACGCGGGGACCAAGACGAGCCAGGGAGCCACACCACAACAGCCCATACAGCTCCAAGAACTTGGAGAGCGGAAGGGTAATTGTTCACATATGCCTCCCAGGCCGAGCCTGGCCAACATTACCGCTCATGCGCTACCGAGTGGGGATGGAGAGAAGATGAAAATCGCCCGCCCTACAAACGACCCAAGGCCATCGTTCAGGCAAACACGAAAACACAACTCAATTACCAACCCACCTTTCACACGGAAAGGAAACCTGTCGCTGGTATCATCTGAAGGGGCACGCGGGGACCAAGATGAGCTAGGGAGCCACACAACAACAGCCCATACAGCTCCAAGAACTTGGAGAGCGGAAGGGGAATTGTTCACATATGCCTCCCAGGCCGGGCCTGGCCAAAATTACCGCTCATGCGCTACCAAGTGGGGATGGAGAGAAGATGAAAATTGCCCGCCCTACAAACAACCCAAGGCCATCGTTCAGGCAAACGCGAAAACACAACTCAATTACAAACCCACCTTTCACACGGAAAGGAAACCTGTCGCTGGTATCATCTGAAGGGGTACGCGGGGACCAAGACGAGCCAGGGAGCCACACCACAACAGCCCATACAGCTCCAAGAACTTGGAGAGCGGAAGGGGAATTGTTCACATATGCCTCCCAGGCAGAGCCTGGCCAACATTACCGCTCATGCGCTACCGAGTGGGGATGGAGAGAAGATGAAAATCGCCCGCCCTACAAACGACCCAAGGCCATCGTTCAGGCAAACGCGAAAACACAACTCAATTACCAACCCACCTTTCACATGGAAAGGAAACCTGTCGCTGGTATCATCTGAAGGGGCACGCGGGGACCAAGACAAGCGAGGGAGCCAAGAACTTGGAGAGCGGAAGGGGAATTGTTCACATATGCCTCCCAGGCCGAGCCTAGCCAAAATTATAGCTCATGCGCTACCGAGTGGGGATGGACAGAAGATGAAAATCGCCCACCCTACAAACGACCCAAGGCCATCGTTCAGGAAAACGCGAAAACACAACTCAATTACCAACCCACCTTTCACACGGAAAGGAAACCTGTCGCTGGTATCATCTGAAGGGGCACGCGGGGACCAAGACGAGCCAGGGAGCCACACAACAACAACCCATACAGCTCCAAGAACTTGGAGAGTGGAAGGGGAATTGTTCACATATGCCTCCCAGGCCGAGCCTGGCCAAAATTACAGCTCATGCGCTACCGAGTGGGGATGGAGAGAAGATGAAAATCGCCCGCCCTACAAATGACCCAAGGCCATCGTTCAGGCAAACGCGAAAACACAACTCAATTACCAACCCACCTTTCACACGAAAAGGAAACTGTCACTGGTATCATCTGAAGGGGCACGCAGGGACCAAGACAAGCCAGGGAGCCACACAACAAAACCCGTTACAGCTCCAAGAACTTGGAGAGAGGAAGGGGAATTGTTCACATATGCCTCCCAGGCCGAGCCTAGCCAAAATTACAGCTCATGCGCTACCGAGTGGGGATGGAGAGAAGATGAAAATCGCCCACCCTACAAACGACCCAAGGCCATCGTTCAGGAAAACGCGAAAAACACAACTCAATTACCAACCCACCTTTCACACGGAAAGGAAACCTGTCGCTGGTATCATCTGAAGGGGCACGCGGGGACCAAGACGAGCCAAGGAGCCACACCACAACAACCCATACAGCTCCAAGAACTTGGAGAGCGGAAGGGGAATTGTTCACATATGCCTCCCAGGCCGAGCCTGGCCAACATTACCGCTCATGCGCTACCGAGTGGGGATGGAGAGAAGATGAAAATCACCCGCCCTACAAATGACCCAAGGCCATCATTCAGGCAAACGCGAAAACACAACTCAATTACCAACCCACCTTTCACACGGAAAGGAAACTTGTCGCTGGTATCATCTGAAGGGGCACACGGGGACCAAGACGAGCCAGGGAGCCACACCACAACAGCCCATACAGCTCCAAGAACTTGGAGAGCGGAAGGGGAATTGTTCACATATGCCTCCCAGGCCGAGCCTGGCCAAAATTACCGCTCATGCGCTACCGAGTGGGGATGGAGAGAAGATGAAAATCGGCCGCCCAACAAATGACCCAAGGCCATCGTTCAGGCAAACGCGAAAACACAACTCAATTACCAACCCACCTTTCACACGGAAAGAAAACTTGTCGCTCGAATCATCTGGAATTTGAATGGGCCCCCGCATGACCGAAACGAAGTAGCAAGGGAGAGCTAGGAAAAGGAGCAGCAAGAACATGCACAAAGCCAACCTTGGGTCACAACTTAGCAATTTTCATACGGGCTCGTTGGCCCGTGTGCACCCTCGCCCGAATGAATTCGCATGGGCGGCCGAACGACCGAAACGACGCCACAAGGGAGAGCCGGGCAAATGAGCTGCATGAACGTGCACAAAGCCAACCTCGGGTCACAACTTAGCATTTTTGATACGGGCTCGTTCGCCCGGGCACGCCCTCGCCCGAACGACCCGCCCGAACGAGTTCACACGGGCGCCCTCAAATGACCCGCCCGAACGATTTTGCATGGGCGCCTGAACGACCGAAACGAAGCGACAAGGGAGAGCCGGGAAAATGAGCTGCACGAACATGCACAAAGCCAACCTCGGGTCACAACTTAGCATTTTTGATACGGGCTTGTTCACCCAGGCGCGCCCTCGCCCGAACGACCCGCTCGAATGAGTTCACACGGGCGCCCTCAAACGACCCGCCCAAACGACCGAAACGAAGCGACAAGGGAGAGCCGGGCAAACGAGCTGCACGAACGTGCACAAAGCCAACCTCGGGTCACAACTTAGAATTTTTGATACGGGCTCGTTCGCCCAGGCGCGCCCTCGCCCGAACGACCCGCCCGAACGAGTTCACACGAGCGCCCTCAAACGACCCGCCCGAACGACCGAAACGAAGCGACAAGGGAGAGCCGGGCAAACGAGCTGCACGAACGTGCACAAAGCCAACCTCGGGTCACAACTTAGCATTTTTGATATGGGCTCATTCGCCCGGGCGCGCCCTCGCCCGAACGACCCGCCCTGTCACACCCCCAGGTCTACGGTAGTCTTTCAACCGTGTCCGGCAAGGTGCGGCACCACCGTCTATTTTCTTTTTTAACAATACTCATACATATGGACGACGCCTTCCCACATTAACACACTTAAATTATTTTCTTCAATCAAGTAAAATGCATTAATCTTCATACATGTTCATAATCAATATGCAATTAACCCGTAAACATAACAATTGCACACAATTATATGGGGAGGGACAACTCCCGAACGAGTTCGCCCAATAGTAATATATTATGAAATCTTCAATAATACAACCATACAAGTGTGCCGGGCAAAAACCACGGCCAACACTTAGAAATATTACAACAAGGCAAGACCGCCTTTTACAATCCAATGCCAACTTCCCTTGGTAGGAGCGTGCTCACCCGAGCCACCAGAACTCCTTCAAGTCAATTCTGCACCGAACTGTCCTTTTACCGTGTACCGTCATCCTCAAACAGTCCCTTGGTAAAACTGTGCACTTCTCCTTATGCGCATGAGAGATGTGCACTTCTACTGCGTCCTCTTTACCTCTAGATCGAATGCAAAGAGTGAGCGAAGTGCTTGATGTCCAAATGGAGTCTCCGCGCCATCCATATATAGGCTTCCTAACCATTTGGTGAAGGGGTGTCAGCTCTTGGGCCGACCCAATAATTCATGCTTTGAAGCCCCTACTTTATATTTTAGTGGGTCGGCCTTTGCCCAAGGGCAAGGTCTTCCCACGCCCCTTATAAAGTCTACAACACTCCATCACATAATCCTTAAGTGTAAAATGTGTGCTCCATAACGTCACAGCCAGCTCGCCTTAACGTCGCATTGTTGTTCGCCCTTGTCGCACGTCGCCCGGTTGCTGTCGCACTGTCCGCCCGTCATATGAAGGGGTGCCCGCCCTTCACACTCGTCGTCCGCTGCTGAAACCGTGCCACGCCTTCGTCGAACCATACCGCGTCCACCACATAATGCCATCGCCATGTCTGTCGCCCGGTCGTCCGCCCATAAGGAGCGGGTCACCCATGGGTCGCCCGCCCGTCGGGCGTGGGTCTCCCACGGGTCGCCCTTCCGCCTATCGCACTGGTTCTTTGGTTCGTCGCGCTCGAACCTCAACCGCCATGCCTGTCCACTGAGTCGGGTGGCCGCACCCGCCTACCAACTCACCGCAACTCGTCTGCAGTTCGTCGGGTGTCTGCGCCCAACCTCAGCTCGTCGTATGTGTTTGCCGGTTCACCGTGCACGGGTCGCCCGCCCGGGTCGCCCGTCCATCGTGCACGGGTCGCCCACGGGTCGCCCGCCCGGGTCGCCTGCCCGTCGCTCACGGGTCGCCCGCCTGGGTCACCCGCCCTTCGTTGTGTGAAGGCGGTTTTTCCTGTCGCGCACTTGCCCAAGTCGCGAGGGCGTTACACTCTCCTCCACCCGAAAACGTTGTCGTCCCGATAACATACCATCTTAGTGGCTCTCGACCAAGACTGCATCGACCATGATGTAGACTCCTCCATATAAGGCAAACATTACTGCAACATATATAAGGTCCCGTCTTCACCAAGTCATCTCCATGTGCCAACTGCCCATGTATACTAACAAGTGCTACACATCCTAGCCATGTGTCAACACTCATCTCCACAATCCCATGCTCAGGTCCATGGAAACCCCATCTTTCTGCAGCACGTTCTGATCATCATACCTACTCAACCATGTTTGAGGGCTCACTGCCATGAGCAGCTTAACAATGAGCCCCATCTTCTATGTCATATAATAAGAGAGAAGGGCCAGGAAGTTTCCTCCCTGACTCTCATCCACCCATGTGTCAGATTGATGTTGTGACCTTAAGTATTTGTGCATAGCTTCAACCTCTTCACATGTACATCCAAGCTCTTCTAGCTTGTTTTTTGTCAACTGAAATTCATAGATACCCATAGCATATCTGCAAAATTCCACTATCCCAGCAGGATCTCTACCCTCATAATTTTCACCAATCACTGCTTCTGAAGTAGCACTCGGGCTTACTTCATTTGCAACTTCCTTGTGAAAACCTTTAGTATAAGATGTTCCCAACAAGTGTTTCCAAGTTCGTAAGGTCCTTTCCTCACTCCCTTTGTTCTTCTTTCCAGCCTTTGCAACGAAGTCAACAAGTTTCCTCTCCTTCGTCATTTGGACCACACTCCCAAGTCCTCTTGGTTCCAGATCCCCATGCTTCACATTCGGATCTTTGGGATACAAGGTCATAGAAGCCATCCTTGGTCTATACCCCAAGCAACTTCTTCTAATCATCGGCACCATCATGTTCTTCCCCTCAGCTGTGATCAAGAGAAGGTCTCGAGTCATCATTGGTATGGCTTGTGCAAGTCTCATGAAGTCCAACCCCAACACCATAGAATGATCATTCATATCCACAACTCTCAAGTCCAGCTTTCCGAACCAAGACCCTACCTTTACCTGAGTGTTTTTCAACACACCATCAATAGCTCTAATGGAAGAGTTAACTGATTTGAAGGCACTACATTCTATCTCCATCTTTGCTTTGCTTTCTTCCCAAAAGACTTTGTTGCCTTCCTGCTTACGAAGCTATGAGTAGCCCCTGTATCAATCAAGGCTGCAAACCTTTTGCCTTTCATGGTTACCTGCACAAAACTTAACTTCAAGGAACTGTCTTCCTCTATGGGCTTCGTTTTGCGCCTTATCTCAGCAACCTACTTCAAAAATTCGGTCTCAGAAGTGTCAATAGGCTCATGTTCCTTTTCAACATTTCTCTTAAGATATCTTACTCTCTTGCTTGGCTCTTCTAGGGAACTCGGCCCTGGTCTAGCTTGACTCACCTCAAGCTTTCCTTCCACCGTGTTCTGTTCAAATGTACCAACCAAGTGTTCATCGACCAAGTCCATGGAACTAAACTTCCGGATATCTTCTGGATGTTCCCGGTAATGAGTCTCCAACTTTTCAATATAATCAAGTTCTTCCTGCTCAATCACAACGATCTTCTTGCCAAGAAGTTTCTTCCTTATCTCTTCCTCAATTTGCTTGACCTCGGCTTCCACCTTAACACTTTCCTTCCTTAACCGGGCTCTTTCCTCAAAGAGCTCTTGAAGACCAAGTCTACCTTGTTGGATCTCTTCATCAAACTCATTGAGTTCGACACTTGTCGTACTTCCGCATTGGCTTCTGAGTTCTTCAAGTTCCCTCAGTTCCGAACAGCTTTCTCGAATCTTCATGTTCTCTGCTTGCATCGTAACCCAGTTAGAACTCCATCGACTCATATGTTCCAATATTTCATACCGGAAGGCCTTAACTGCACTATGGCTGGATTCACCATCATCTACCATCACTGCTTTATCGACCTTCTCCATATTGCCAAGTCACCTGCTTTAGATCAAGCAGATTCACCTTTAATTTCAACCAAGACAACCTTGTCCAAGTTTCCACGAGCAACCTTGCTCACCAGCTCTAGACTGAGCTCTGATACCACCTGTCACGCCCCCAGGTCTACGGTAGTCTTTCAACCATGTCCGACGAGGTGCGGCACCACAGTGTATTTTCTTTTTTAACAATACTCATACATATGGACTACGGCTTCCCACATTAACACACTTAAAATATTTTCTTCAATCAAGTAAAATGCATTAATCTTCATACATGTTCATAATCAATATGCAATTAACCCGTAAACATAACAATTGCACACAATTATATGGGGAGGAGCAACTCCCAAACGAATTCGCCCAATAGTAATATATTATGAAATCTTCAATAATACAACCATACAAGTGTGCCGGGCAAAGACCACGGCCAACACTTAGAAATATTACAACAAGGAAAGACCGCCTTTTACAATCCAATGCCAACCTCCCTTGGTAGGAGCGTGCTCACCCGAGCCACCAAAACTCCTTCAAGTCAATTCTGCACCGAACTGTCCTTTTACCATGTATCATCGTCCTCAAACAATCCCTTGGTAAAACTACGCACTTCTCCTTATGCGCATGAGAGATGTGCACTTCTACTGCGTCCTCTTTACCTCTAGATCGAATGCAAAGAGTGAGCAAAGTGCTTCATGTCCAAATGGAGTCTCTACGCCATCCATATATAGGCTTCCTAACCATTTGGTGAAGGGGTGTCAGCTCTTGGGCCGACCCCATAATTCATGCTTTGGAGCCCCTACTTTATATTTTAGTGGGTCAGCTATTGCCCAAGGGCAAAGCCTTCCCACGCCCCTTATAAAGTCTGCAACACTCCATCGCATAATCCTTAAGTGTAACATGTGCGCTCCATAACGTCGCAGCCAGCTCGCCTTAACGTCGCATTGTTGTTTTCCCTTGTCGCACGTCGCCCGGTTGCTGTCACGCTGTCCACCCGTCGTATGAAGGGGCGCCCGCCTGGGTCGGCCTTCCTTCACACTCGTCGTCCATTGCTGAACCGTGCCTCGCCTTCCTCGAACCATACCGCATCCACCACATAACGCCATCGCCATGTCTGTCGCTCGGTTGTCCGCCCATCGGGCGCGGGTCGTGGGTCGCCCACGGGTCGCCCTTCTGCCTATCGCACTGGTTCTTCGGTTCGTCGCGCCCGAACCTCAACCGCCGTGCCTGTTCACAGGGTCGGGTGGCCGCACCCCCGTACCAACTCACCGTAGCTTGTCCGCAGTTCGTCGGGTGTCTGCGCCCAACCTCAGCTCGTCGTATGTGTTTGCCAGTTCACTGTGCACGGGTCGCCCGCTTGGGTTGCCCGTTCGTCGTGCACGGGTCGCCCACGGGTCGCCTGCCCGGAAGCCCGCCCGTCGTCCACGGGTCGCCCGCCCATCGTGCACGGGTCGCCCATGGGTCACCCACCTGGGTCGCCCGCCAAACCGTCGTGTGAAGGCATTTTTCCTGTCGCGCACTTTCCCAAGTCGCGAGGGCGTTACACTCTCCTCCACCCGAAAACGTTGTCGTCCTGACAACATACCATATTAGTGGCTCTCCACCAAGACTGCATCGACCATGATGTAGACTCCTCCATATAAGGCAAACATCACTGCAACATATATAAGGTCCTGTCTTCACCAAGTCATCTCCATGTGCCAACTGCCCATGTATACCAACAAGTGCTACACATCCTAGCTATGTGTCAACACTCATCTCCACGATCCCATGCTCAAGTCCATGGAAACCCCATCTTTCTGCAGCACGTTCTGATCATCATACCTGCTCAACCATGTTTGAGGGCTCACTGCCATGAGCAGCTTAACAATGAGCCCCATCTTCTATGTCATCTAAGAAGAGAGAAGGGCCAGGAAGTTTCCTCCCTGACTCTCATCCACCCATGTGTCAGATTGATGTTGTGTCCTTAAGTATTCGTGCACAGCTTCAACCTCTTCACATGTACATCCAAGCTCTTCTAGTTTGTTTTTTGTCAACTGAAAGTCATATATACCCATAGCATATCTGCAAAAGTCAACTATCCCAGCAGGATCTCTACCCTCATAATTTTCACCAATCACTGCTTCTGAAGTAGTACTCGGGCTTACTTCATTTGCAACTTCCTTGTGAAAACCTTTAGTAGAAGATGTTCCCAACAAGTGTTTCCAAGTTCGTGAGGTCCTTTCCTCACTCCCTTTGTTATTCTTTCCAGCCTTTGCAACGAATTCAACAAGTTTCCTCTCCTTTGTCATTTGGACCACACTCCCAATTCCTCTTGGTTCCACATCCCCATGCTTCACATTCGGATCTTTGGGATATAAGGTCATAGAAGCCATCCTTGGTCTATACCCCAAGCAACTTCTTCTATTCATCGGCACCATCATGTTCTTCCCCTCAGCTGTGATCAAGAGAAGGTCCCGAGTCATCATTGGTATGGCTTGTGCAAGTCTCATGAAGTCCAACCCCAACACCATAGAATGATCATCCATATCCACAACTCTCAAGTCCAGCTTTCCGAACCAAGACCCTACCTTTACCTGAGTGTTTTTCAACACACCATCAATAGCTCTAATGGAAGAGTTAACTGCTTTGAAGGCACTACATTCTCTCTCCATCTTTGCTTTCTTCCCAAAAGACTTTGTTGCCTTCCTGCTTACGAAGCTATGAGTAGCCCCTGTATCAATCAAGGCTGCAAACCTTTTTCCTTTCACGGTTACCTGCACAAAACTTAACTTCAAGGAACCGTCTACCTCTATTGGCTTCATTTTACGCCTTATCTCAGCAACCTGCTTCAAAAATTCGGTCTCAGAAGTGTCAATAGGCTCATGTTCCTTTTCGACATTTCCCTTACGATATCTTACTTCCTTGCTTGGCTCTTCTAGGGAACTCAGCCCTGGTCTAGCTTGACTCACCTCAAGCTTTCCTTCCACTGTGTTCTGTTCAAATGTACCAACCAAGTGTTCATCGACCAAGTCCATGGAACTAAACTTCCGGATATCTTCTGGATGTTCCTGGTAATGAGTCTCCAACTTGTCAATATAATCAAGTTCTCCCTGCTCAATCACAACAATCTTCTTGCCAAGAAGTTTCTTCCTTATCTCTTCCTCAATTTGCTTGACCTCGGCTTCCACCTTAGCACTTTCCTTCCTCAACCGGGCTCTTTCCTCAAAGAGCTCTTGAAGACCAAGTCTACCTTGTTGGATCTCTTCATCAAACTCTTTGAGTTCGACACTTGTCGTACTTCCGCATTAGCTTCTGAGTTCTTCAAGTTCCCTCCTTAGTTTCGAACAACTTTCTCGAATCTTCATGTTCTCTGCTTGCATCGTAACCCAGTTAGAACTCCATCGACTCATATGTTCCAATATTTCATACCGGAAGGCCTTAACTGCACTATGGCTAGATTCACCATCATCTACCATCATTGCTTTATCGACCTTCTCCATATTGCCAAGTCACCTGCTTTAGATGAAGCAGATTCACCTTCAATTTCAACCAAGACAGCCTTGTCCAAGTTTCCATGAGAAACCCTGCTCACCAGCTCTAGACCGAGCTCTGATACCACCTGTCACGCCCCCAGGTCTACGGTAGTATTTCAACCGTGTCCGGCGAGGTGCGGCACCACCGTGTATTTTATTTTTTAACAATACTCATACATATGGACTACGCCTTCCCACATTAACACACTTAACTTATTTTCTTCAATCAAGTAAAATGCATTAATCTTCATACATGTTCATAATCAATATGCAATCAACCCGTAAACATAACAATTGCACACAATTATATGGGGAGGGGCAACTCCCAAACGAGTTCGCCCAATAATAATATATTATTAAATCTTCAATAATACAACCATACAAGTGTGCCGAGCAAAGACCACGACCAACACTTAGAAATATTACAACAAGGCAAGACCGCCTTTTACAATCCAATGCCAACCTCCCTTGGTAGGAGCGTGCTCACCCGAGCCACCAGAACTCCTTCAAGTCAATTCTGCACCGAACTGTCCTTTTACTATGTACCGTCATCCTCAAACAGTCCCTTGGTAAAACTGCGCACTTCTCCTTATGCGCATGAGAGATGCACACTTCTACTGCGTCCTCTTTACCTCTAGATCGAATGCAAAGAGTGAGCGAAGTGCTTGATGTCCAAATGGAGTCTTTGCGCCATCCATATATAGGCTTCCTAACCATTTGGTGAAGGGGTGTCAGCTCTTGGGCCGACCCCATAATTCATGCTTTGGCGCCCCTACTTTATATTTTAGTGGGTCGGCCTTTGCCCAAGGGCAAAGCCTTCCCACGCCCCTTATAAAGTCTGCAACACTCCATCACATAATCCTTAAGTGTAACATGTGCCCATAACGTCGCAGCCAGCTCGCCTTAACGTCGCATTGTTGTTCGCCCTTGTCGCACGTCGCCCGGTTGCTGTCGCACTGTCCGCCCGTCATATGAAGGGGCGCCCGCCCGGGTCGCCCTTCCTTCGCACTCGTCGTCCGCTGCTGAACCATGTCGCGCCTTTGTCGAACCATACCAAGTCCACCACATAATGCCATCGCCATGTCTGTCACCCGGTTGTCCACCCATCGGGTGTGGGTCGCCCATGGGTCGCCTGCCCGTCGGGCATGGGTCGCCCATGGGTCGCCCTTCCGCCTATCGCGCTGGTTCTTCGGTTCGTCGCGCCCGAACCTCAACCGCCGTGCCTGTTCACCGGGTCGGGTGGCCGCACCCGCGTACCAACTCACCGCAGCTCGTCCGCAGTTCGTCGGGTGTCTGCGCCCAACCTCAGCTCGTCGTCTGTGTTTACCGGTTCACCGTGCACGGGTCGCCCGCCCAGGTCGCCCGTCCGTCATGCACGGGTTGCCCACGGGTCGCCTGCCCCGATCGCCCGCCCGTCGTGCACGGGTCGCCCACGGGTCGCCCGCCCGGGTCGCCGGCCCGTCGTGCACGGATCGCCCACGGGTCGCCCACCCGGGTCGCCCGCCAAACCGTCGTGTGAAGGCGTTTTGCCCATCGCGCACTTGCCCAAGTCGCGAGGGCGTTACAGACCCACCCGAACGACCCGCCCGAACGAGTTCACACGGACGCCCTCAAATGACCCGCCCGAACGATTTTTCATGGGCACCCGAATGACCGAAACGAACCGACAAGGGAGAGCCGGGCAAATGAGCTGCACGAACATGCACAAAGCCAACCTCGGGTCACAACTTAGCATTTTTGATACGGCCCTCGCCCGAACGACCCGCCCGAACGAGTTCAGACGGGCGCCCTCAAACGACCCGCCCGAACGACCCACCCGAACGACCCGCCCGAACGAGTTCAGACGAGCACCCTCAAAGGACCCACCCGAATGACCCACCCGAACGACCCGCCTGAACGAGTTCACACGGGCGCCCTCAAACGACCCGCCCGAACGACCCGCCCGAACGATTTTTCATGGGCACCCGAATGACCGAAACGAACCGACAAGGGAGAGCCGGGCAAACGAGCTGCACAAACATGCACAAAGCCAACCTCGGGTCACAACTTAGCATTTTTTATACGACCCTTGCCCGAACGACCCACCCGAACGAGTTCAGACGGGCGCCCTCAAACGACCTGCCCGAACGACCCACCCGAACGACCCGCCCGAACGAGTTCACACGGGTGCCCTCAAACGACCCGCCCAAACGAGTTCACACGGGCGCCCTCAACGACCCGCCCGAACGACCCACCTGAATGACCCGCCCGAACGAGTTCACACGGGCGCCCTCGAATGACCCGCCCGAACGACCCACCCAAACGACCCGCCCGAACGAGTTCACACAGGCGCCCTCAAACGACCCGCCCGAACGATTTTGCATGGGCGCTCGAATGACCCAAGCTGTCATGCCCCCAATCTCTTTTTCTTTTTTCTTTTATTGGGCGGAGCGCGGCACCACCGAACACCCACTCTGACTGAATGCACGTTTATGGACTACGCCTTAACCATAAAACACTTATCTTTAATTCCTTGATTATGTAAAGTGCTTTAACCATCTATCAATAATTATAATCGTTCATCAACATTCATAACCAATGATAATCATATGACAAAAACCGAAACAACAATATTAATGCATCAAAGAACCAATGCTACAATTTAATAACAATTCTCTTTATTATATCATAATAATCTTACAACCGGGTGGGCGACCGCTCATGCTCGCCCGCACGACGATCCACCTAGACCCACTTTAAAATTCTATTTACAATAGACAGTTCGAAGGGCGACCGCCCATGCGCCCCTACACGGCGGTCCGCCAAAACTTCTTTACAAGAATACACATTGCGCTCGAGCCAGAACTCGGGTAAGCGCACCCGCGCTCCCTTTTCCTGTTTTCAACCGTGCGAACATAGATGAGAATGGCCGCGGTTCTTGAGCGGGTGGACGTTCCCGGCACAACTCCACCACCGCACGCCTACCGGAGGTTGGATACCCCGACCCGGTCTCAATCCGATGCGAGTATAGATACTACGCGCGGCCGAACAGAAACCTGTTCCTTATCCGGTCGCTGCCCGACTGATGAACTCTGCTATGACTGCACGAGTATATCGTTATACCCCACCGAAATCCTAACTTCGGTCATACGACCTCCAACCCGTTCTCCGCTACTCTGTTGCACCTCGCCGCATTCCTGTGACTGAAACCAGATCTCGTCTCGCCACGCTTGGCTCGGCGGGCTCATCTACCATTCACTCGACCGATTACCCCTTTTCTGTTTTCGCACTACTCCTTGTGCACTGAGAGAGGAATTCCCATCGATTGAACGATGGCCTAATGAATCGCAGCTCACCCGTATTTATATGCTTCCAATGTGAGCATGTCTTCCCTTGGCCGACGTTGTAAAACATGACAAGTCGCCACCATTCATTTTAACTTACCGTCGGCCCTTCCAACAGTAATTAAACCTAACGGTCGACTTTGAACATAAGGCACTCGCCTTATAAACGAGCGATCCCTCCATTAATTGTGCCCATTTTCATCACACTTCATGGCTCGCTCACGGTTCTGTTGCTTTCTTAAGTGTTGGAGGGGCACGCGCCCAGGTGAAGCCGCACGTCATCTCGTCGCATGCCCGTGCAGCGCCGCAGGTCGTCACATTCTCCCCCACCGGAAGTCATTGTCGTCCCGACAATTCCTGCTCTCCTCCTCAACTTTCTGTCATATCTCGCAATCTTGTCCTTCCATCTCCAAAGTGAATCTTCCGTCTCCCAGCTCTCTTCCTCCGGGGCATCCTTCCATCTGCAAAGAAATTCCCGTCGTCGGTGGCAACCAACACCTGTAGTTCCGAGGCTCACTATCTTCTCCAACTCTAGCCCTGGCTTGTCCACAATTCTAGCTGGCCCTCTTGTCGGTTCGAGCCTCTCTGGATGGTCCGAATCAAGTCGACACCTCTTCAACTGGCTCACATGAAAAACGGGGTGTTTCATGTTCATATGGTGTGGAAGTTCTAGCTCGTAAGCAACTTCCCCCACTTTCTTCTTTACTCAGAATGGTCCCTCATACTTCCGCGTCAGTTTACTCATCGTCCCCTTGGCTGGCTGAAACTACTCCCCGGCGATTCTGAGGAATACCATGTCCCCTTCACCAAAGTGTGCTTCTCGTCTCCCACGGTCAGCATACTTCTTCATCCTCCTTGCAGCATCGTGCAAGCGCAACCGTGCTAACTCTAGGGTCTCCTCCCAAGCCTTCATGAATCTCTTCGCATGAGGACTCCTCAAGAAACCCCCCGTTACTACAGTATGTGGTGCAACCAGCATCTGTCCATTTACCAACTCGAATGGACTGTACCCTGTCGCAGAACTCTTTTGAATATTGTAGCTAAACTGAGCAATATCCAAGAGTTCCGGCCAATTCTTCTGGTCAGCTGTCACGTAGTGTCGCAAGTAGTCCTCCAGCAACGTGTTGATCCTCTCGATCTGCCCATATGTCTAAGGGTGGTAACTCGAGCTCATCAACAGTTCTGTCCCAACCAATTTGAACAGTGTTGTCCAAAATCTTCCTATGAATCGCGGATCTCTATCTGACACAATACTCAACGGCATTCCCCAATACTTCACTATGTTTTTAAAGAACAACTCTGCTGTTCGCTCAGCCCCACAAGGTATCTTTGTAGGAACAAAGACGGCATACTTGGAAAAATGGTCAACCACAACCATGATCCCATTATACCCCTGAACCTGCGGTAGCTGGGTGATGAAGTCCATTGAGACACTCATCCATGGTCTCTCTGGAATCGGCAAAGGCTGCAACAGTCCTCCTGATCTCTGGTTATCCGATTTGTCCTGCTGACAAATGATGCATGTGTGTACGTACTCCTCCACATCCTCTCTCATCTTCTCCCAGAAGAAACCCCTCTCCAACAATGACAAGGAACGACGTTGTCCTGGGTGTCCAGCCCACGGAGAGTCGTGACATTCCTTCAAAAGGTGTCTCCTGAGTCCTGATGACTTTGGAACATAGAGTCGGTTCCCAAAGAACAAGAACCCATCTCGTAGGAAGAACTTTCGTGTCTTCCCTTCCTTAACCTGCTCCACTATATTTTGTGCCAAAGTATCGGTCCCAATGCTTTCCTTGATCTTATTTTGCATCTCTTCTGACATCTGAATTCGGCTTCTACCCCTAGCGGCCCGGTCCTCTCCTTCCTCCAATGCTGCCAGCTGTCCCTTCCTACTAAGGGCATCTGCTACTGCATTGTGTCTCCCCGGTCTATACTCGATAGTCATGTCGAATTCTGCCAAGAAATCTTGCCACCGAGCTTGCTTTGCTGAAAGCTTCGGTTGTGATGCAAAGTAACTTGCTGCAACGTTGTCTGTCTTGACAACAAACGGCTTCCCGATCAGGTAATGCCTCCACACATGAAGACAGTGGATAATAGCAGTCATCTCCTTCTCATGAACCGGATACCTTTGTTCTCTATCCTGTAACTTCCGACTCTCGTACGCCACTGGATGTCCATCCTGCATGAGAACTCCTCCTATAGCAAAATCTGAAGCATCAGTGTGTACCTCAAACGGCCTTTCGAAGTCAGGTAACTTCAGTACCGGAGCTGTGACCATCCGCTTCTTCAAATCATCAAATGCATCTTGACATTTGTTCGTCCAACTCCACTTCTTGTCCTTCTTCAATAGGTCTGTTAGTGCCGATGTCACCTTGGAGTACCCCTCTACGAACTTCCGTTGGTAGTTGGTCATGCCCAAGAACACCCTCATCTCATGGACATTCTTTGGTTCAACCCAGTCTTTGATTACCTTCACCCTGCTTGGCTCCATCCGTATGTATCCTTGACCAACAATATGACCAAGGAACGAAATCTCAGTCTGGGCGAACACACACATGGACTTTTTCAAGAACAACTGATTTGTCCTCAGTGCCTCAAACACCATTGCCAAGTGTCTTTTGTGATCTTCCATGTTGTCACTGAACACCACTATATCGTCCAAGTATACCACTACGAACGAGTCCAAGTATGGTCGTAGGACATCATTCATCAAAGTGAAAAATGTAGCAGGAGCATTACACAACCCGAACGGCAAAACAAGGAATTCAAAACTACCATACCTTGTTACTATCGCGGTCTTCTTCTCGTCCCCTTCCGCTATCCGCACTTGATAATATCCATGCCTCAGGTCCAGCTTGGAAAACACCCTAGCTTTCGCAAGCTTGTCAAAGCAATCAGCCGCTAATGGCAAAGGATACTTGTTCCTTACCGTTTGCTTGTTCAATGCACGGTAGTCACAGCACATCCGTAGCTCGTTCGAATCCTTCTTCCGTTGGAACAGTACCGGGGCTCCATAAGGGGACCTTGAAGGTCTGATGAATCCTGCCTCAGTTAACTCCTTTAACTGGCGCTTCAATTCCTCCAATTCAGGTCCCGACAATCGATAAGGTGCCTTGGCCGGGGGCTGCTTCCCTGGCTCAAGTTCAATGCTATGGTCCACTGCACGTCTTGGTGGAAGTTTCTTTGGAAGCTCGTCAGGCATCAAATCTGCATATTGGGTAAGTACCTCAGATATTTCGGTTGGAACAGGTGTTCCTTTTCCCCCTTCCTCAACATCTTTGAACATTACCGCATATGTTTCCATATTTGAGTCCTTCATGGCCTTCTCAAAGCTTAGTGCCGAAACATGCTGCACCCTGGCTTCCTTCCTTTGTGATTGTCCAATCAGCACTACCTCATCACAGAAAGGAACAACAATATCCTTGTTCCCTTTCAAGAAATCCTGCCCAAGTATCATATCGAAGTCGTTCATTTCCATCACTGTGAAGTCCAACTGACCCTTCCATTCATTTATTTGTACAGGTACATCATGTACCAACCCTGCCACCTTAGCTCTAGAGTTCACTGCCTTGACCTCCATGTTCGATGGAGTGATCGTCATCCCAGCCTCTTTTGCTAACCTGGTCGTCATAACGTTGTGTGTGGCCCCTGTGTCCACCAGGGCTTGAATGGTTTTTCCATGAACCACCAAGTCCACGAACCCCAAGCGGTTCATCCATGCCTTCTCCATGGTCTTATCTGCTTCACCTGCCATGAGCAACCTTGCTCTGATACCACCTGTCACGCCCCCAATCTCTTTTTTTTTTTTCTTTTATTGGGCGGAGTGCGGCACCACCGAACGCCCACTCTGACTGAATGCACGTTTATGGACTACGCCTTAACCATAAAACACTTAACTTTAATTCCTTGATTATGTAAAGTGCTTTAACCATCCATCAATAATTATAATCATTCATCAACATTCATAACCGATGATAATCATATGACAAAAACCGAAACAACAATATTAATGCATCAAAGAACCAATGCTACAATTTAATAACAATTCTCTTTATTATATCATAATAATCTTACAACCGGGTGGGCGACCGCCCGTGCTAACCCGCACGGCGGTCTGCCTAGACCCACTTTAAAATTCTATTTACAATAGACAGTTCGAAGGGCGACCGCCCGTGCGCCCCTGCACGACGGTCCGCCGAAACTTCTTTACAAGAATACACACTGCGCTCGAGCCAGAACTCGGGTAAGCGCACCCACGCTCCCTTTTCCTGTTTTCAACCGTGCGAACATAGATGAGAATGGCCGCGGTTCTTGAGCGGGTGGACCTGCCCGGCACGACTCCACCGCCGCACGCCTACCGGAGGTTGGATACCCCGACCCGGTCTCAATCCGATGCGAGTATAGATACTACGCGTGCCCGAACAGAAACCTGTTCCTTATCCGGTCGCTGCCCGACCGACGAACTCTGCTATGAATGCACGAGTATATTGTTATACCCCACCGAAATCCTAACTTCGGTCATACGACCTCCAACCCGTTCTCCGCTACTCCGTTGCACCTCGGCGCATTCCTGTGACCGAAACCAGAGCTCGTCTCGCCACGCCCGGCTCGGCGGGCTCATCTACCATTCACTCGACCGATTACCCCTTTTCTGTTTTCGCACTACTCCTTGTGCGCTGAGAGAGGAATGCCCATCGATTGAACGATGGCCTAATGAATCACAGCTCACCCGTATTTATATGCTTCCAATGTGAGCATGTCTTCCCTTGGCCGACGTTGTAAAACATGACAAGTCGCCACCATTCATTTTAACTTACCGTCGGCCCTTCCAACAGTAATTAAATCTAACGGTCGGCTTTGAACATAAGGCACCCGCCTTATAAACGAGCGATTCCTCCATTACTTGTGCGCATTTACATCGCACTTCATGGCTCGCTCACGGTTCTGTTGTTTTCTTATGTGTTGGAGGGGCGCGCGCCCAGGTGGAGCCGCACGTCATCTCATCGCATGCCCGTGCAGCGCCACAGGTCGTCACACAAACGAACCGACAAGGGAGAGCCGAGCGAACGAGCTGCACGAATGTGCACAAAGCCAACCTCGGGTCACAACTTAGCATTTTTGATACGGCCCTCGCCCGAACAACCCGCCTGAACAAGTTCACACGGGCACCCTCAAACGACCCGCCCGAACGATTTTGCATGGGCGCCCGAACGACCGAAACGAACCGACAAGGGAGAGCTGGGCAAACGAGCTGCACGAACGTGCACAAAGCCAACCTCGGGTCACAACTTAGCATTTTTGATACGGCCCTCGCCCGAACGACCCGCCTGAACAAGTTCACACGGGCGCCCTCAAATGACCCGCCCGAACGACCCACCCGAATGACCCGCCCAAACGAGTTCACATGGGCGCCCTCAAATGACCCGCCTGAACGACCCAACCGAACGACCCACCCGAACGAGTTCACACGGGCGCCCTCAAACGACCCGACCGAACGATTTTTCATTGGCACCCGAACGACCGAAACGAACCGACAAGGGAGATCCGGGCAAACGAGCTACATGAACGTGCACAAATCCAACCTCGGGTCACAACTTAGCATTTTTGATATGGCCCTCGCCCGAACGACCCGCCCGAACGAGTTCACATGGGCGCCCTCAAATGACCCGCCCGAACGAGTTCACACGGGCGCCCTCAAACGACCCGCCCGAACGAGTTCACACGGGCGCCCTCAAACGACCCGCTCGAACGACCCACCCGAACGACCCACCCGAACGAGTTCACATGGCAAACGAGCCGCACGAACGAGTTTACATAGGCTCCGACACACGACCAAAATGAAGTCACAATGGAGATTCGGGCAAACGGGCGACACGATCATGCACGAGGCCCACCCCCCTTCACAACTTAACATTTTTTATAAGGCCACGTCTGCCCTGGGTGCCCTCACACAACAGGACATGAAACAAATAGACCCATTTGCACGGGCACCCACACACGACACGTCTTGACCCGCCCGAACGAAATTTGGGGT